>CM014093.1:30432034-30504873 GCA_004119915.2 Collichthys lucidus
TGCACAAAAACACACACAGATACAGCTGGATTATTAAATATAAGAAACATAATCTTCTATAATAATCTTCCCCAACAGGATGAACATATTTGATGACTTATTTCCATCGGATTATTCTCCCTGCCCACGCGGCTCTTGAAGAGTTTCATGAAAATGATTTAGGGGTTGAAAATAAGACGAGCGAATTAACCCTCTGATGGTGAAACTGCTGAGTGCTGAATCCTTCGTGCAAGGCTTCGATATCTTCACGTTAAGATGGATATTAATAAACGAGGCCGGGTGATGATTTATTTATTTTTTTGCTGTTGTAATGGATACTGTTTGTGGAGCCGGGGCGGACAGTTGGCGGCACATATGCCTGGTGGAGCTGGCACCGAGTCACAGAGGCTCTGCCAAACAGATGAGCCTGTGATTGTGTTTGGTTGAATGGGAGAAGAGTTTTTACACACTGCTTAGAGGAGGGTTTGTTTTTCTATTGTTACATCAGAGTCGTGAAGAAGTGGGCGGAGTTTTGCATTAGAAAAAAGAGAAACATCCAGTTACTAGTCGTAGAAAGTAACTGGATGTTGTATTTAAGTACAATTTTGAAGTACTTTTCTTTAGTTATCGTATTTTAAATTTCTTTATACTTTCACATCCAAATGCAGCTGTTGTTCACTTACAGGAAACGATGAGCGCAACAATTCAGAGCTTCTTCTGCTTCGTGAGGCTGCAGCCGGGCGGAGCATTAATGCCCCTCATCCCTTCATCCCTCGACCCTCATGCCTTCAACTGTCAACCCTCGACTATCATCCCTTCATCCCTTGACCTTCATCCCTTCATCTCTTCATCCCCCAGTCCTCATCCCTTCATCCCTAAACCCTCGACCATCATCCCATTATCCCTCAACCCTGGACCTTCATCCCTTCATCCCCCAGTCCTCATCCTCGATCCATGGACCTTCATCCCTTCATTCCTCGACCCTCATTCCTTCATCCCTCAACCCTTGACCTTCATCCCTTCATCCCTGGACCTTCATCCCTTCATCCCCCAGTCCTCATCCCTTCTTTCCCCTGATCCCTGGACCTTCATCCCTTCATTCCTCAATTTATGCCTTCATCCCTCAACCCTTGACCTTCATTCCTTCATCCCTCGACCCTTGACCTTTATTCCTTCATCCTTCGACCCTTTACCTTCATCCCTTCATCCCTGGACCTTCATCCCTTCATTCCTCAATTTATGCCTTCATCCCTCAACCCTTGACCTTCATTCCTTCATCCCTCGACCCTTGACCTTCATTCCTTCATCCCTCGACCCTTTACCTTCTTTCCTTGATCCCTGGACCTTCAACTGTCAATCCTCAACCATCATCCCTTAACTTTCATCCTTTCATCCCTCTACCTCAACCATAATTTTTTCATTCCTATACCCTCGATCCTCATCCCTTCATCCCTCGATCCCCCCCTTTTTCTTCCCTTCATCCCTCATATGTACAACATATATTTGCATATTTTTGTGTTCACCACAAATGTTTCAGCTTCGTCAGTCACTATTTTCACAATGCAGACAGTCCCTTCCTTTTCTGCTATGTATTTAAATGGTGACCACTGAGGGCGAGAAGTGTCCAGCATCACACACTGAACTTTTTGACCTTTATGAGTGATAATGTATGTATGTATGTATGTATGTATGTATGTATGTATGTATGTATGTATGTATGTATGTATGTATGTTCTTATGCACTCAAAATACCAAGTGTAAGTATGGAAGTATGAGAATTGAGACACAGTGTCTTGTTGTTACTTGCATAATGATTTACACTCATTCCTAAAAACCTGAACTTCTTCCACCTTTTTTCCCCAATAAAATCTGATTCGACTTGATCTGATTTGACTCTTCACCCAGAATTATAAAATAATTGTCCAGCACTATAATCATGATGGGATAAAGAGTCCACTCAGTGACTCATCTGATTTACGCTGCTGTTTAATTATTTTAAGTATACGTCGTTTAAATGGAGGCCGGATGTGAACCCGGCTTGTGTTGCACACACTCCCATCACATTCTTAAAAAAGCACCTTCTTTGAAGCTCGGACTAAACCCCACCCGCCTGCACAGACATCACAGGAGGCCCGAACATGTGATTGTTCATTAACCTCGACCTCCGCCTGGAAACAGAAACATGCACCCCATTATTAGTGAGTCATCCTCCCTGCTTCGTATCTCTGCTCTCGTCTTTCTGGTTTTCTTTTTAACTCCGAGGCTGCTCCGGTCGTATCGAGGTAACTGACAAACAACAACATGGATGCAAAAACATGAATTTTGTACAGATTTCATCCCCAGAGGATGAATTTTTGGAAATGACTTCACGTCCTGCTTTTTCTATAACCACAAGCAGGTCAAACATTTTTCATTTCCCCATTGAAACATCTCTAGATGAATTGTTGTAACATTTTGTAAAGACATTCATAGTCCCCAGAGGATGGATCCTAACGATTTTGGTGATCCCCTTACTCCTGCAGTTTTTGGTGCTTGTGCATTGGTTTCACTTCACAGTCATGGAGGTCGCTCCTGGGATATTCGTCTGCAACTATTGCCACTAAATTTGGTGCGGACATTCATGCTCCTTAGAGGAACACTTCATCTATCTTGAAAATGAAAGTTTGGCTACGTTTCTGTTGTTTTATCTCGAAGCTGTCTTGTGTTTCTCTTCCCTTCGGCCCTCCTAGATCTCAGATTTGACTTGGTGAGTGAGATTATCATCATAACAGATAGAAATTATGGTCAAACTGAGCTTCACCACCCTTTAAATTAAACCATGAGCTGCTTCTTCTACAGACAGTCGTCGCTTACACTGAGTTTATTGTCAGGAAAAGATCTAAATCCTCATGCCTGCTCTGAGAGCAGTCAACACCACGCCACGAGAGTCACTCCTTCATTATCTCCCGCCGCTGTTATCTTTCTCCTTCCTCTGCAATTCTCTTTGCACAGACAGTCGAGGCACCCGGCTGTGAGAGACGAACGCAGAGCGGAGGATAAAGAAAGATTCAGGACGGCTGCTGAGGCAGCAGAGTTTGTCCGAGTCTGAGCAGATGTTTTACAGCGAGTGTACGAACCGACGCCGCGCGCAGAGTACAGGAGCATATCTCCAGATTAATGCCAGACAATTAAGCCCACTCTTCTTCAAAACTCATTATGCTCTGCAGGCGAGTGCTCGTGGAAGTCTGAGTGCGTGAGACAGAGCGAGCAGCAGGTTATTTGCTGCTGATGTGCACTTTCCTCCAAACATGTTATCGCCTTCAGCTGAGAGGGAGATTCATTCGGAGGAGAAGCAGAGACAGGTAGTGTGATTACTTAAAGCGAGCCACTTAAAGAAGCATTAACCCTTCCAGCAGGTGACAGAGCAGCTCCGGCTCGTCTGTGAGACCCGGGTGGATTACGTGGATGTTTTTCAAGCCGCAGAGCCTCATGTGATGTGATGCAGGTCATGAGGGGGCTGCCGACAGGCTGCAACAAAGGGGAAGTTGTGTTCGAGCTCCACTGATGCCGTGAGGAAGCCGCACGTCAGTGCTGCTCTCTAGTGGCGGCTGCTGGAAACCAAACGTCTGGTCACAGCCTCTGACTTCCTGCACTTTATTTAGCTTCCATCCTTCACTTCCGAAAGAAGAAAGCTGGAAAGAGGTATGTAATTTAGGAGCCAATTATACGGTGCAAAGGAGGAAAAGTGCACTTTGTGTTCACAGCGTTCACTTGATCCACCTCCAATTGATTATTTCTAACCTCCTTATCCTCGGTAATTTCCACCGGGGATAAAAAGAGGACGTGATCCTCGGAGTGAACAGGAGTGACAAGACCTGCAGACACAACTCAGAACTGTAAAAACACTGCGAACGCGTTGAAATCATAATTTAATGTTTGTGTGTTTTTTATTTATCATCAGTACATTAGTTAAATATAAGACAGTAAAGGACAGAAGGAAATGCAATAATCTTTTAAGTGAAGTCAGTGTCTTAATAATCCAAAACCTGACGAATAATTCCATCATGACTTTCTAGCCGGATTGATATAAATATATAAATATCATATGTACAATAATATGTTGTTGTACAGACACAAACGCTGATTTTTGCCAATAATTGGGATGTTTGTGTCAATGGAGTGATAAGGTTTAGTTGAAAACCCTAAAAAATATTCATATAACAAAGTACAATGATGTAAATAAAAACACATTTAAGAAGCTGCTACCAACAATATTTGTTATTTCTGTGTTAAAGTTAGAATATAGAACATTTCCACATTAAAATATCTGCAAAACAACCAGACCTATGTTCGATATTTTCCACCAAGTTCAAACTATAGACTTCACAAACTATCTGGCACATCACGGAGGTTTGCTGCTTGATTTAAACCTGGAATTTTATTCAAGGTAGTCAAGAACTTCCAGGTAAACACGGATACAGCAGAGAGTGAGGAATGACGAAACACAAAATCTAAACTTGAACATGTTAGACAGGCATCGACGAAGGTGGATGTTTAACAAGGAAGACAACGAGTCCCATGATCCCGATCAAACGACGTCTTTTGTTTTTGTTTTTCTGTGAGAAAAGTTGCAAACTGTGACTTTAAAATGATTTAAAGCTTCATTTCTTTCTGCTTTAAGTCTTTGCATGTAGATTTCTGTTAAATTACCATATAAAGATTCAGTGTTTACGCATTTGGCGTGTCTGACTGCTTCGTTTCAGCGTCGCTGGATGAAAATGTGAAAGAACACAGGCGGATATTTTGTGTTATGTTGTGTTATTTTGTGTTATTTTGTGTTATTTCGTGTTATTTTGTGTTATGTTGTGTTATTTTGTGTTATTTTGTGTTATTTTGTGTTATTTTGTGATTTTGTGTTATTTTGTGTACACACAGTCCAGCCGCAGAAGTGAAAGGTCTCCCCTGTTGGAGACTCAATCACTCGCCTCACATGGTCTCCACTCAGTCCTGGATTAGCCTACTGACCCAGAGTTCTCTATGACACAACTTTGGGTAAAGCACGAACACAACAGAGAACATTACCGTCACATCGACACAGACGGGGGTCAGATCACGGGACCGTGAAGTTAACCCGACCAGGGAGGAACCCAAACATGAGAAACTCGAATCTCCTGCGTCGGTCGGATCAGATTATAACATGCTACTGAGCTCTGTCATGTGGGGAAACCTTTTTAGGTCCACGGTCCTACTTAAAGAAACGGCACTCTCTGCTTTCTCTGCACGTATGTCGGTAATATTTTTTGCAGCGTGTGGTTGCAGAGTAGTTTCTTAATGACAGGGGAAGCCTGAGCGGCTCCGCGGCCCGCTGCGTAAACAGGCGTAGCTGGCTGCCATCTGGTTGGCTTCCACTTCAGAGCGGACAGAGCGAGTTGAACGCTCACTGATGATCGGCACTGATTCCAGACGACAAACTCGCCGAGCAGAATATTTAGGAACGGTTTGAGGAGCCTTACTCACACACGACTAAAGGATCAGTCCACTCAAATACTAAACAATATGGATTGACTAACACAAGGACACATTGTTGACATGCAGGGACGACTTCATGGCTGCATTTAAACCATTTACACTGTGTGTGGAGAGTTTTGAGTCGGCAAAACTATTTTCTCTTCAGTATTTGACTTTAAAACATCAGAAAACAGTAAAAATAATGGAAGAAAACTATTTCCTGAAGCCCAAGGTGACATCTTTGACCTCCAAAACCCAGAAAATCAATTTGCAATGATGTAAAATGAAGAATATGTTCAGGTGAAGGGCCGTAGTCGTAAATTAGTGACGTGGTTTGAGGAGTTTTTGTAACTTTGTTGAACTGACTCTTTAATTTTCGCTGGTAGCTACCTAGAAATAAACAAAAGCAGGAGGCAGTTAAGTAAAAAGACCTGCTAGGTATTCAAAGCTACTTTTAGAAGCATCAGTCTGCAGCTGTACAGAGCTTTAAACTTTAAGCTCATTGTTTATCTGTCCGGCCACCAGAGATGTATAAAGTACTGCAGTAACGGAGTGGAGTAGAAGTACAAGTGCTATATCAAAAAACTGACTTGAGTAGAAGTTGAAGTGTTCTTTAAACACCATACTTAAGTAAAAGTACTAAAGTATTCAAAATGTTTTGTACTTAAGTATTGCAAGTAGAAGTATGTAAAAAATTGCTACTCGAGTACTGAAAGTAAAAGTACAAGTACTGTTGTTTATATTATTTCAAATATTTATTAAGGCACAACTTCTAATGTTACAGTGTTACAATGTTCATGGTAGAGTTCTGTGATTTCCCATGGTCTGTGAATGCGTCTGAATGAATGCAGAGCAAGGGGGCGGGGCAGCAGGTGAGAGAGCGCACCTGGGTGAGTCAGGTGTATGACGTACGGCGCACGAGCGAGGTTGATGTGAGACCGGGACTGTTCAGTTGGTTTTTTTGTCGTGGTTCCGGCCGACAGTCACCGAGTCCTGGAACCAAAGCGTTCAGCAATAAATGCAGTTTGTTCAATATCGCCTCGTCATTCATCACGTGTCCGGCTGGACGCTACAATAGTAACGAGTAACGACTCAGCACATGAAAAATGTATCCGAGTGAAAGTATTAAATTCATCAAAAATATGTAGTGCAGGAAAAGTGGAAGTTGAGGGAAAAAATAATACTCCAAAAAAGTACAGATACTGCATTTTAGTACTTAACTAGTTCCACTTTGTTACTATACATCTCTGCCGGCCATAACACAGCAGCGCTACCTGCCCAGCAGCAAACAGCAGACAGACGTTCGGAGACTAACACAGGAGGTGGTGGAGACCAAACACAGAGCTGTTCATATTTAAATGAATCCTCGTAGCATCGTGTGTTTTCGTAAGAAGACTGAGTTCAGTTTATGGACTCGAGTCAAAATAAGACAAACTCTGCAGACTGAAGTGGCCGAGGGACTTGGAGCATGTGGTGAGGCAGCAGGCAGGTGGTTCGATGCCCGACTCCTTCGGTCTGTGAAGCGTCTTTGGGCAAGTTGATGAACCATAAAGCTGAATGTGTGAACGCTTTAGAAAAAGTACAGTCCATGTAACTTTTACCAAAGCACACATTTCTAGCTGCTTCTCATCTCAGCTGACATGAGTATAACATCTCTGTTGTACGTCCGAGAGGGTCAAACGGACGTCTTCATCCAAACAGAACAAGCAAAAGTTTCCCAGCCCGCTGCGAGCTTAAGGACGTGAATAACTGTACGTGTAAAGAAAAGCCTCTTTAGAAACAGCAAACACAGAGCAAGTGCGCGGATGACGGCGAAACATTCAGACACAAAACAGACGAAAACACTCCATCGAGTCAAAGAGAGAAGGCTTTCGCTCCCGCGGCCGTTTCTACGTCTGATGTGACTTCATTTGAATCACAAAGAAACAAAAGGCGTCTCTCAAAGCTTCGACATGAATGCACCAAAAAAAAAAGATAAAGCTGCAGAGAACGACAAGAAAACAACTTTAAAATGCAAAAAGAAGTTTTCTGACTCGGAGCCGTGTTGTTATCCTGATAATCACACAAACATCTGCGACTTTCTGACCAGACACACCCCTCCACTGTTCCCATGATTTCATGTGTGTGTGTGTGTGTGTGTGTGTGTGTGTGTGTGTGTGTGTGTGTGTGTGTGTGTGTGTGTTGTGCCAACAGAAGAAATGGACAGGGGCAGCAATGGGACAAACTGTGGGAGGCCTGAAAAACAGAAAAGCAGAAAAGAAAAGAGCCCAAAGAGAGAAGTGAAGCAGAAGTAAGCGTCGCTCTCAGAGAGACTCTCCTCTTATTGGTACTTCATTAGTCTTGACCTTGACTTTGACCCACGGCGAATGCAGCAGCAAGCCCACCGCCATGACACCGCCACTATACAAACCACACACACACACACACACACACACACACACACACACACACACACACACACACACACACACACACACACAGGAATGCTGCTTCTGTTATTGTCTTTAAGTGCCAAACTCAGGCCAAGGCCTGGCCCGGGTTTGAAAAACAACATAACAGCCGTGCAAAGCTCTCCCACACACACACACACACACACACACACACACACACACACACACACACACACACACACACACACACACACACACACACACACACACACACACACACACACACACACCCAAACACCACTTCCGTCCATTCTCTCTCACAGAGAAAGGAAGTGGAGTCGGAGCTGGACCGGCCCCAGTTGTCCAGACAGAGGTAGCCTGGCAAACCCAGAGTCTCCTGCCTCCTGCACCACCTCTGAACGGGCTTTAAAATCCTCCCCGAGCCCTCGGCGTCCTTCACTTCGAGTGTGCCGCACAGTTTAACAACGCTTATTCTCATCATGCTGTTTGTGTGACGGAGAAAATCTGCGATCAATCCCAATGAAATCACAGATTCTTTCTAGTTTTATGTTGACACATTCTTAATTTTCTTAAATTGTTGCACTGCAAAATAAAGTTCTTTCCAAGTGTCACTGTCACAGACACATTTATTATTTCTGTATAAAATCCTGAAAGTTTCACTCGAGTCGCAGCACGCTCCCGTCATCTCGATTGTTGACATAAAACTCAGTCCGAGCTGTCGTAAATATTTCTCATGTTCACGTTCCGATAAAATCAAACATGTTTTTTAGTCTCAGCTCAAACAAATACTGACTCAGGAGTCCAGCCCAGTCTCGTCACCACCACCCACTCTGCACCTCCTCTGGACACCTCGATTGCTAATAATCAGATATAATAAAGACTAGAAGATTCACAACACACTCACGTCTGAATGTAAAACATGAAGGTGGTCTTCTTTCGTTAAGAAGTAAAATGCCAAATCTTCCAACACCTCTGTGGCTGTGAAGTCACAAAGTCGCAGTTCCTCTAACGTCCACCTGAGGCTGGCTCCAGCAGTGAGTCAGTCTCCATAAGTCCCCATGTTTCACAGCAGAAATAAACATGTTTACAGCCTGGTACAAAAAACAGTTTTGGTCTCTGTCACTGTGAAGAAACTCATTTTATCTGACGTTTGAAGCAACATCGTGTCACTTTTCTCCCATAAAATCACAGATTTTAAATCATTTCCTGAGGAAACTAAAGTAAACTGCTGCCCACTGTAGCTGCTGTTAGCTCGGTTTGTTAGCCGGGCTGGACAGACTGTGAGCTCAGAGCACTGCAGGGAGTGTTAGTGTTTGTACCGCAGCTGTTTTGGACCAACAGGAAGAGGACGAGGAGGTTTTACAGGGAACGCTGGACGGAGAGCAGAGCTGGTGTCGTGCCAGAACAGGAGCTGGGCGAGCGGCCTCTATGGACATAATCACAGGACTATTTACAAGACTGTAACTTGTTTGATTCTCCATCCTGCACCTGGTGGGAATTCACAACGAGAAACAGTCGAACAATGGAGCAGAAACAAAAGCAGCTTTCGGCCACAGCTGCAGCGATTTCAATCCACTTCCTCCTACACTGCACCTGTCAATCAAAGCGTCCACGCTCTTAATCCTGCATAACTTTAAGCCTTAATATAATGTGAACAGGTGAGTTGTATATACATTCACCCTCAGTACAGTTGTCATGAACGGGGAAACTAGCCACAGAGACCAAAACTGTTTTTTGTACCAGGCTGTAAACATGTTTATTTCTGCTTTAACATGGGGACTTATGGAGACTGACTCACTGCTGGAGCCAGCCTCAGGTGGACGTTAGAGGAACTGCACCTTCTGAGTGGTTTTTGCCACTTGGTTTCCAGAGGTTTTCTAATTAGCAGCTCCATATATACATAAATAAGCGATCACTGAGCTGATCCTCAGGCTGGAGAGCGAGCCGCTCTGGATCTAATCATCCACGTAATGGACACATCCACTCTCCTGCCACATAAAATCCATCCTCCACTCGCAGCTCTCATCTGAAGAGCGTGATGGAGCGGCGGTTGCGGGTCAGCGTGAGGTCAAACCTCTTACCTTGGGCCATTTGGGGTTGATGAGACGTGCTTTGATTGCGTCGTCCAGAGCGGTGCTGTACTGTCCCAGTCTGAGATAGGCGGCGGAGCGGTTACTGTACAGGATGCAGTTCTGGGGGTCGGCGGTGAGGGCCTCGCTGTAGAGACGCACGGCCAGGGCGTACTCCCCCTGCTGGCAGGCCTGGTTACTGCGGCGCACTCGCTCAAGGAATTCTGCTTTGCTCAGGCCGGGGGCGCCGGAGCACGGAGGCCGGTCCGACCTTTTTAGTGAGTGGGCCGAAGAGATCACGGGGGACGAAGAGGAGGAGGACGAGGAGGGAGGGTTGGTGGTCCTGCTGGTGGAGCGAGAACCAAACAGAGAGAACTGAGGACAAGAAGACGAAGAAGAAGAAGAGGGGAGGACAAGGAGAGAAGACATTGGTTATTATTTTTATTTAGAGCTACAACAAAGCATACGTCAACAGAAAAATATAAAAGAGCACCGACACCAAACAACTGATGGACAGTGAAGTCAACTGCAGCCAACTGTAGCTGCTGTTAGCTCATGTTAGCTCAGAGCACCAGTGTTTGTAGCACAGGCGTTTTGGACCACCGGGAAGAAGACGAGGAAGTTTTTTTCAGGCCTCGAGGTTTGAGGTAATGCTGCCGGTGTCGTGCTAGAACAGGAGCTGGGCTCAGCAGCCTCTATGGACATGATGGCAGAGGTAAAAAGACCAAAGAGGACGTTGATGGATGAAGCTCAGACTAAGACACTTGCTCACTTGCTTCAGCTACACTCTGAAATCACAAAAATACAGATTTCTCTTTAAAGCATGAAGCTGGTTTCTATATTTTCCTCCTGTCTTATGATATTCTGCACCGTATCTCTGATAATATTTTGAAACATTATACGTGAGGAACCTGGATCTTTATATCCCTGTGTATCATCATCATGACAATCCAGTTTCTGATCGTCCACTTGCAGTTTGATGCACAGAAACAAGAATCAAAGTGTTCACATGTTTTACTTCAGGTAGCAGATCCAGGTTATGATGCGCAAAAACATAACCAAGGATTTTAAACTCTCAAACATCAGTATGAGACACGGATTATTCCATATTTTGAACTGTGTCATTCAAAACCGCGTCCACAAAGAATGACTAAATGGGAAAAGGCGTTGTGACCGCAGTGTTGTGGAAATAAAACTGAATTTTAGAAAGACACGGAGGAAATGTGCTTTTGGCCGCTGTTACATAAGTCGTAAAAAAAAATTCTTCCCAGTATGACACCAAAACTGCGGCAGCCTCATTTGCATGACATGATACTGAAGTTTCTGGCAAATGGGACACCAAACTGCTGCATGCACTTTCTCTTTTCTGCTCGGTGGTAGCGGATTGAATTCCTCAGAGAGAGAAAGAGGAAAGTCAGACGGAGACGCAGACAGATGAAGCTTCTGTTCTTCTCATTCGCTGCTGTGTAAAACGTCCTCGCTGAGGTTTGTTCTCTGCAGCTTGAACGTTGAAACGCTGCCTGCCTCCCTGATCTGGTGTTTCCAAATTTGTCTTTTCACCAGAGCCTTACACCAAGGCCTTCATTATCTCTCTCTATTCCCCCCTTTCTCTCTCTCACACACACACACACACACACACACACACACACACACACACACACACACACAATAGTTCAGATACACACTTAAAATATGCAGACTGGAGGGATTCCTAACCCAACGGCTTTGAGCAGAGAGGCGAGGAGAGGCATGAAGTTTGTTTGGAGCTGTGCTGATGATTCACTTGAAACAAACTGCAAGAAAAACTTTAAACTTTACAAGAGAAAGAAAAAAAGCGTTTGGCAGTCTGACAGGTGTTTTTTAACGCAGAGGACACCAGACTATCAAGTGTCTGTGCAGGTTCAAACTAACACTGCACAGGTTGTCAGAGGTTCAAGAAGCACAAACATCAAACTCCAAGCACCTTCAAAACGGCGAAGGAGTTCGAGTATCTCGGGGTCTTGTTCACGAGATGGACCGACGGGTTGGTGCGTACCGGACCGTTGTGGTTCAGAGTGAAGCTCTCACTCGTCAGTTCCAACTCTCACCTACAGTCATGAGCTTCATGAGGAGATTCCTCTGCTGAGGTGGTCTCCGAACCGCCTTCCTTTCCTTTTCAAAGTGTACTGGGCACGTCCAACTGTGAGGAAACCCTGTGCAGACCCTGAACCTGCTGGAGGGACTAAATAGCCCCTCTAGCCTGGGAACGCCTCGGGATCCCCCAGGAGGACCTGGAATGTGTTGCTAAGGAAAGGGACGTCCTGCTAAACCTGCTGCCAGCATGACCCGACCCCGGATAAGATGTTTGAACATGTAGTGACTGTTTAAATGATGTTGAGAGAACAGTGCATCTATAACATCTAAAGAAAAGACTGGTGTCCTGTTTCATGTAGAAAGCTGCTCTTCAGACCCAGATGAACACGAGGAGTTCTCCTAAACTGGATCTGACCTGCGACCTCCAACTTCAACAACTCTTGGATCGGCAGGCAGTCTCCCACAGGACGTGAAATAAAGTTTCCTCGAGGTCCGACACCGTCAGCCCTCTGCTGAGTCTTTAAGATTTTGTCTGTCTCGAGTTTCAACACTCTGCAAGTTTATTTCTAATTTACGATAAAACACATTCGGTATCGAGCTTCTCCAGTTTGGTTCATCAACTACAAAAATAAAGATTCAGTTCTTGAGTTCTGAACTTCTCGACTATTTAGTTCATGGTCGTCTTAATTAAATAAACCGCTGACAGGCGGCGATGTGATTCATTTGTTCATCAAGCTGCAGACCGCACGTTGTTTTTCAAGCTGCTGGGTAACAGTGAAGGTAACTGATGGAGGAAGTCACCACAAAGACACCACACTGTTTATTACACGATCTTTAAATTAGATTTTCTGCTGACAGGGAGCAGAGCCAGTGTCGTGCCAGAACAGGAGCTGGGCAAGCGGGCAAAGTAACCGGACTTAGCAGCTTCTATGGACATGATGGCAGAGGAGAAGAGAGCGAAGAGGACGCTGACGGATAGGGATGAGAATTGATACGATTTTTACGATTCTGATTCCATTATCGATTCTGCTTAACGATTCGATTCTCTATCGATTCTATTATCGATTCTGCTTAACGATTCTGCCTAACGATTCGATTCTTTATCGATTCTATTATCGATTCTCATTTGGTGTAAAAGGGAGAGCAAACAGTTTGATCAGCATCAACTTTGTTTAGTTACGCAACCTTACAAAACTGACAGCGAGATCAAAAGAGGCCACAGCCTGGATAATAGTAACGATAGTAACCGCAGAGGTGCTCACAGCCTGGCTGCTGTCGCTGCTGCTAGGTTGAGATTCATCTCCAGTCTGAAGCGTGTCAAACACACGACATTCATTTAAAAATATCACATGTTGTGTGCGCAAATGTTTCTGCACGTTGGTCGTGTTCCCTCCCGACGCTGTTATCTCCACTTTGCAATGATTGCAAGTCGAGCTGTTGACGTCTGTTTTGGTGAAATGCAGCCAAACTTTGGAGCGTTTGAACCGAGTGGGTGACGTCGTTTACTATTGATCGCACTGCACGTGCCAAACTTGCAGAAGTTACGTGGAGTAATTAGTCGTGCTTGCTGGAATTGAGCGTGCGTAACTTGTTGCTGAAGTTACATGACATGATTCGTGCTTTCTGGAATCGATAAAAGAATTGTTAGATAAACTGCCAAACGATTCTCAACAAGAAAGTTCTTGATTCCCATCCCTACTGACGGAGGAAGCTAAGAAGAGAAAAGAAGAGAGTCCGCCGGACAAGAGTAAATGTGGGACTGACTTTTAGTGGTTGGTGAGAGCTTGGTGAAATAAAAGGCTGAAAGACAGACGCCGAGCTGGACTGACTGCTGCTGGACTAGTCGCTGATATCAGCCGCTGCTGGACTAGTCTCTGATATCAGCCGCTGCTGGACTAGTCTCTGATATCAGCCGCTGCTGGACTAGTCTCTGATATCAGCCGCTGCTGGACTAGTCTCTGATATCAGCCGCTGCTGGACTAGTCTCTGATATCAGCCGCTGCTGGACTAGTCTCTGATATCAGCCGCTGCTGGACTAGTCTCTGATATCAGCCGCTGCTGGACTAGTCTCTGATATCAGCCGCTGCTGGACTAGTCTCTGATATCAGCCGCTGCTGGACTAGTCTCTGATATCAGCCGCTGCTGGACTAGTCTCTGATATCAGCCCGCTGCTGGACTAGTCTCTGATATCAGCCGCTGCTGGACTAGTCTCTGATATCAGCCGCTGCTGGACTAGTCGCTGATATCAGCCGCTGCTGGACTAGTCTCTGATATCAGCCGCTGCTGGACTAGTCTCTGATATCAGCCGCTGCTGGACTAGTCTCTGATATCAGCCGCTGCTGGACTAGTCTCTGATATCAGCCGCTGCTGGACTAGTCTCTGATATCAGCCGCTGCTGGACTAGTCTCTGATATCAGCTGCTGCTGGACTAGTCTCTGATATCAGCCGCTGCTGGACTAGTCTCTGATATCAGCTGCTGTTGCTAAAAAAACAAAATTCACAGACAGAAAAAAACACGAAGGACATAAAGTGTCCCTGAGGAGTTACGACACAGTCATCCTCAAAGCACTTAGCAGATTCCCACAATTCACAGCCCTCTGTCGGTGCCCATTCTTCAGCCGCTCTCTCTGGTATGTCATCATGTTTCATGAATGTAGCGTGTTGTTATGAAATATGACTAATGTGATGTAAAGCAGAGCTTGTTTAACGTGTTACCAGGGCTTTGTTTGCTGGAATAAACAAAGAAGGCCACACATCGAGACCTGAATCTCTGAGCCTGTTACTGCTGGACTAGAATACAGCTGATAGAGGCGAGGTGAGAAAGTACTGAGAGGAGTTCAGTGTGGACTTTAGCTCAGTTTATGTTACAGGGGACGGTTGTATACACTGTTGTGTTGCTGTGTGTTCTTTGTGTGGGTGCATAAACTGTTCAGTTTGTTTGTAAGTGCAGAGGTTAATTTGCGTCTGAGTTTTATATCGTCTCAGCACAGAGTTAGTCATCTCAGCACATATTTACTTGTTTGTGCACATGAATCATAGTCAAGATTGAATCTGAAGATCTGGATTCAGATTTGGTCAATCCCATCTGACCTTTAACCTGGATAACACATTGTATTTTCCAGGCTTTTTAAAAAAAAAAAAATTCAAGGCAGAGATCCTCAGATCGGTCTGGTGCCAAAATTCTGCATCATTTGGGTCAAACCTCAGGGGTGGATCGCCAAATTACCAAAGACGTTCATCACATTTAAAACTCCAAAAAAAGGTCCCTTCAGATGTGGAAGTGTAAACTAAAGAAATCCAAATATGGTCGGACCAAACTTCTTCCTGAAACACCTGGAAAAACTTCTGGTATGGATCCATTATCTGTCTTATCCTCATCAGAGTCACGATGGGGCTGGAGACAAATAACCATTCGCATCTACGGCCAATTTAGAGTCACTGATTAACCTGTTAAGTTGTGTTTGGACTGTGGGAAGAAGCTGAGTCTCCCGTACACTCAGTCCTAACGCTCAGCTGACTGATGCTGCCTTGAACTGCCACGCAAACCATCGATTGTTTCTTTTCCTCTGACTCACTGATGCTTTTGAGTTCGCATCTCTGTGTGCAGAACTCTAACAGACATATTGCATGTTTGACTGAAGCCTGCTCCTGTGCCAGGCATTAATAATAACTACAATGATGTTTCATAACCAGTTGAAAGCTCCTTGCAGTGCATCCAAGGTGCCAGTATACTCGTTTAATAGCGTTGGCACCTCTTCCCCCTGTTCAACCTTTTCTAGAACTTCACACTTGGACTTAGATTTTAAGAATAATTCTGACCTCAGCTCTGAATCATGGATGTTTTTTTAAAGAGACAGCGAACTCAAACTGTCGTCTTTGTCTGGACTTTGACTGAGACGACTGTGGGGACACCAAGAACGGAAGACCACTGAGACGTCTAATGCAACCAGGGACGGACTGGCAATCTGGCATAGCGTGCATTTGCCCGGTGGGCCGACAGGTCCCGATATATATATTTAACGAGTAGATCACACACCCCAAACACACTCTTGGGCTTAGCGATGGGCAATGTGGGCCGCGCCGGAGCGGTCTATGGCGCACGGGAAAAAAAAAAGTTTTGTGTAGGTGAGAAAGCGAGCAGGGTTTGAACCTCTCTGTTCTTCTTCTACTACAACAATTTCTATCTCTATTTATTCAATACAGTGGCTTCGGCCTCTCTGTGATGTCTGGAGTTCCCCTCGCCTCCCTGTGTGATCTCCAGCATGGTCAGACGACATGTAGCAGTTCTGTTGAAGCTCAACCCTTGGCAGACGTGGAGCAACGTTAACAACGTTCACTTTTCTCTCTTGTTTTAGCTCCGTTTTTGGTCTCCACCAACTCCCGAGGGAAATCTCCGACTCTCGGCTGCTGAATGTTCCACTGTGCTCACCAGATACTCTCTATTTTCGTCGTTGGACAGGTAGTGGATGGTGGATTTTGTGTCTCACCGAAAACAGCTGCCTGCTGCTGAGAACAACACGGATGAGACTGACAACAACAGAAAAGTGTCTGAGCATGAAACCAAAACAATAAGAGTTCGAAGAGGAGCTGCAGGACGAGGAGATAATTCACTGTGTGCATCAATAAGTGCACGAGCAGTCATCTAACCCACTGTTCATTTAAAAAGATTTGTTAGATCGCTTATTTAAAGCACTCGAAGCGCTTCTTCTCCCTCACACAGAGGCTGACTGGAAACATTTCACGTTCATGCATCCAGAAATAAACACATAGAGCACAACACTGATCTGAAAACACCTTTGTGCTGGTTCCAGCTTTATAGATTTGCTGCTTTTCTGTGTTTTCAGACCGAACAAGAAGTCACCTTGAGCTCGCAGAACTTGTGGTTGTTATATATTCGTTTTATTCTATAACTGTACAATGCTTAAAATGTTGATTTGGATTGTGAACTCGATGAAGTCTCCTGAACCAAAACCCCACAAGACGCCACGAACGACACGTGTGTGCAATCCGCCTCATCAGGACGTGATCTGCACCGTCACCTGACCGTGTTGTCTGATAATAGCAGCTAATTAAAGGTGCTGTCGCTTTGCTGTTGAGTCGAGCAGTTACACACACACACACACACACACACACACACACACACACACACACACACACACACACACACACAGAGTGTGTGAAACAGTTGACAAGCTGTCAGCAGCACAGAGTCGCTCAGTGGGACGTTTCCACTGAGTTTATTTTAAGTGTCACTGCTGACGTACGCAGCGGTGGAAGAAGTATTCGGATCAGTGTAGAAATACTGTGAGATAAAAAAGTCCTGCATTCAAAATCTGAATTAAAAAGCTCCAGTGTGTCAGACGCAGAAATAAAATTAAATATTAATTTATATATGATGTTTATATATATGTTTTCATTAATGTTTAATTACCTGAAAATAACAATTGTTGTTTTTGTTACCTTTGAATGAGCCATTTTTATTTACAGACAGGTCGTCAACCACAGAGAACCTGCAGTTCCTCTAACGTCCACCTGAGGCTGGCTCCAGCAGTGAGTCAGTCTCCATAAGTCCCCATGTTTCACAGCAGAAATAAACATGTTTACAGCCTGGTACAAAAAACAGTTTTGGTCTCTGTAGCTAATTTTCCCGTTCATGACAACTGTACTGAGGGTGAATTTATATACAACTCACCTGTTCACATTATATTAAGACTTAAATGCATGCAGGATTAAGAGCGTGGACGCTTTGATTGACAGGTGGGTGTGGTTACAGGTGTCTTCAAAACCCTACACACTGGGGCTTTGAGTAAAACTAGAAAAGTACTACAATCAGAAGACCCAATTTCAGAATAAAAGCTTGATTCTAATTATTGATGATTGAACGTGTTCATGTTGCAGCTATCTCAGTTTAGTACTTTATGCACTGCTGATGTAGTAATATAATTCATGGAGTTGATTATATATTGTAGTATTATTAATCTGAATATTGAAAGTGTAACTAAAGTTATCAGATAAAGTTAGTCAGAGTTTTCCTCTGACATACACAGGAGTAGAAGCACAGTACTTGAGTAAATGCAGAGGGGAACTGTGGAGCAGGAACAGGAGTATGCACAGGAAGGAGTTGGAGGAACAAAACACACACACACACACACGCACACACACACACACACACACACACACACACACACACACACACACACACACACACACACACACACACACACGCGCAAAGACAGGAACACAACAAGAATGCCCTGTCAGAGTCCTTCCAAGATCACACACACACACACACACACACACACACACACACACACACACACACACACACACACACACACACACACACCCTGTCTCCTGTCTCAGTACTCCCTGTTTGGGTTCAGGTCAAAGGGAGTAACATTCCTGAAAGCACAACACAGAGACACAGACAGAACCTGGGGGTCTGGATACCTGACGGAGAGGAACCGGGCCCTGAACGTGAGCGTGAGCCTTTCATCGGGTCAGACTGAAACACATGAAAGCAACATTGTGTAACACGTTACATCATGTCGATCCACTCTGACCTGTGATCAGGTGAACGGTGTCTCTGTCATTCGTACGTCTGTTCTCACACTATGTAACTTTGGGCTCCGGGTCGGGAGAAGTACGTAACGCTTTACGGCACTAAGTCACACAGCAGCAACTATTTCACTGATTCTGGTGAAACTGGATCATATTTTATGGAGGAAATGTTTTCTGGTTTTCCCTCTGATGTCCTCCGGCTGCTCCGCCTCAACTCTCTG
Source organism: Collichthys lucidus (assembly GCA_004119915.2). Lineage (NCBI taxonomy): Eukaryota > Metazoa > Chordata > Actinopteri > Sciaenidae > Collichthys > Collichthys lucidus. The sequence goes on from CM014093.1 coordinate 30,450,836, forward strand.
TGATTTACAGAGTTTATGATGGACAGTGAAGTAAACTGTAGCTGCTGTTAGCTAAAGAGGAGGGGTTTTTTCTACGAGCTGGTGTCGTGCCAGGACCGGAGCGGTCAAAAAAAAGCCACTAAAACCTCTCAGATGTGATTATTTGATGCTTCAATCAACATTATTTGATGTTGTCCATTGTTGTCTTATAAATATATATTCATATATAGGCCCCACTCTTTTATTTTTAACTCTCTTTGTTCAGCTTCCTCGTGTCTCTATTTTTATCTTCCTGTAATTTGTTCTGTGTGTCAACATGTAGAGAAAATTGAAAGCAGAGTCTAACCCGTGTACGTGTAACAACAATAAAGATGACTCTGTCTTACATAATAACAATAAACTGCACATGTACAGGTTTCAGACTGTCCGTAAACAAACCAATTTATCGTCTACCTAATGAATCAATTAATGAGGAAAACAATTAGCTAAACTCCAACCAGTGGTTTCAAAACAAATCCTACAGGACGGTAACTCATCATGGGTACACTACATCAAGTACATTTACTCAAGTACTTGTGTTATGCGATCATATTCAAGACAAGAGACATTAGCTTAGCTTAGCATAAAGACTGGAAACAGGGGGAAACAGCTAGCCTGTCGATGTCTGGAGGTTACAAAACTCATTTTGTTTGTTTGTTTGCTGCGTTCAAACAAACAAACAAACTATTTGTAGGTTCATCCTGGACTTCAGTAAAACTTTGATGGACGTTACTCGAGTATTTCCATTTCATGACAGTTTAATTAGTTTCAATTAGTACTAAACACAAAGCTCAGCTGATGGGAATGTACTACTTATTCTACATGTATCCAATATATCCAACTATCCACATTCAGATTAACAACACAAAATAAACTATTTTATTGATCCCCAGGGAAAATCTACAAGTTACCCAGCAGTGTATAAATATACAGTATGTATTATAATTAGATCAACATTTACCTGCTGAAGGATTAAAGTTCTGAACACACTAATTCATTAATACTTTAATCTTATAATACTAATCTATATATATATATATACTTTTGTACTTTAACTTGCAGTATTTGTACACTGTGGTATTGTTACTTTCACTTAAGTCAAAGCTTTAAGTACTTCTTCCACCGCTGTTAGTCTATAAACTGTCACACTCTTATAAACTTGTGCAAACGACCTTCACTTCTTTCTTTCTTTCTTTCTTTCTTTCTTTCTTTTTTTCTTTCCTCAGCCTCCCGCAGACTCCAGAACCACCCAGACCCGCAACAACAGCCGGATTTCCATTTTGTTGAAGCCACCAAATAAAACATTTAGCGGTGTGTTTCCATTGGAGCCTTCCTTACCTTTTCTTTCCTGGTTCTTTGCTTTTCCATCCTGCTCTCTGTTAAAAACCCGACAGCTCTCAAACTTTCATCCCAAACAGCAGCAGCAGCAGCAGCAGCAGTGAGGCAGGAGCAGGAAAACACACCATCCGAAACAATACGAGCCCCGCACGCACTCTTATTGTACGAGATCCACGGTCCACTGCGCGTAAACCTATCGATCAGACGCGGGGAGTTGTGCGCTATGTTGCGGTGCTCCTGAGCTTTTCCTGGGGAAAGTTAATCCAGAGTAAGTGCGCCATGTTCCCACAGCCGATCTTCTCCCCATAGCGGAATTTTTGTCCGGTGAGAGGCGGGGATCCGGTCGGCTCCATGGCTGCAGCCTTCAGCAAGGTTTCAATTACTTTTCATGACATCAGAGAGGAGTTGAGTTACCTGACAGATATTCATTACAGCGGGCCTTTTACGCACTGTGGTACATTAGTGTAGTATGTTTAAATATGGGATGAATGATCACAGCTTATTATGTTTTTTTATTTATTTATTTATTTATTTATTCACAGAAAACAAACAATAAATAATGAAACAGTAACATTTGTAGTCTGAACAGCAGGAAACAATTTTAATAAATAGTTAAACATTTTGGGAAAATTTCAAAAAACTATTTGTCTAAAAAAAAAAGGTAGAGTCAGTAGGAATTAGCTTAGCTTAGCATAATGACTGGAAACAGGTGGAAACTGTTAGCCTAGATCTGTCCGGGGGTTACAAACTCATCTAGCAGCAGCTAAAGCTCAAAAACCAAAGTGTAAAAAAAAAACATTTTGTGGGTTTATATGTGCGAGAGACTTCAACTGGCTGTTTCCAACTGTTTTCAGTCTTTATGTTAAGTTAGGCTAAGGCTATGCTAGGCTAGGCTAACCTGGCTCCTGGATTGAGTTTGTATCGTAAATATAAAGTTACAGCCTGGAGACAGTTAGATTAGATTAGCTTAGCTTAGCTTTTCATCCAACTATTTGTTCGAGAAATATAAAATCATGGAGTCAGCAGGTTTTAGCTTAGCTTAGCATAATGACTGGAAACAGGTGGAAACTGTTAGCCTGGATCTGTCCGGGGGTTACAAACTCATCTAGCAGCAGCTAAAGCTCAAAAACCAAAGTGTAAAAAAAATACATTTTGTGGGTTTATATGTGTGAGAGACATAAATAAAAACAAAAATGCTTCTGGACTGACTGTTTCCAACAGGTTTCAGCCTTTATGCTAAGCTAGGCTAAAGCTAAGGCTAGGCTAGGCTAGGCTAACCTGGCTCCTGGATTGAGTTTGCATTGTAAATATAAAGTTACAGCCTGGAGACAGTTAGATTAGCTTAGCACAAAGACTGGAAATTGCTAACTAGCCTGGCTCTGTCCAGACGTAAAGAAATATACCCTGTTTGTTTACCAGTCTTTATGCTAAGCTAAGCTTACCGTAACCTGGCTTTTAGCTCCATGTTTAACGGACAGACGTGAGAAAAGCATTAAGCGTGTTTCCCCAAAATGTCAAACTAGTTCTTTAAATCATAAATCTATATATTTATTTTTCCTTTGTGTTTCTATGTACACATATTTACATATCTTTCCCCTTTTTTAATTGCTAATGACATAATTCACATCTGACAACACAAAATACAAATATTTACAAACACACTGATGTGGTTGGTGGACGTCTAACAGAACAAGACTGCAGCCACAGTGGTGCGTACGCTCAATGACAAAGCTAACATGGTCATATGCTACGTTTGCCATCTCGGGTGGGCAAGTTGTCACGGTAACGTTGGCTTTAATTAGCACTAAACACAAAGCTGACTGGAAAAAATAAAGGGAACACCAAAGTTCACACAGTGTGTGCACGAAATGTCACGACTAGTCCAACCAGTAGTTGTTGAGAAACATCAGTCGCTGCCATTCCTGGAGCCACAGGTGAAACTAATCACATTAATGATGCCTCAGGTTGTATTAAGTGTCCCAGTAAGTTATTCCAGTGAGCCGGCGGGACTCTTGACCCCGGCACACGTGGCTGAAATACAGTCGTCATTAATGTTATTAGTCACACCTGGTACTGTTACTCTGCGACATGTCAAAACATCTGCGGCTGTGGAAAAAAGTTTGTTCTTTTCTATCCCCCAAAAAACAGTTCAAACAGAGTTTCCTCCACATCCAATATAAAGACAGTATGAATATACAACACTACAATATTTTATGGGGATTCAAAGTGTTCAATATTAAATAAATAAATAAGAATAATCAGAAGAAACAAGGTTTTAAAATCTCGTTATCATAAAAACTATAAGTGCTGACTCTTTGGAAATGTTGTGTAAATAAACGGTCCATATAACACTGCCCTGTTTATTTAGTTTGACTTTGTGACTAGAAAAGAGTTGGAATTAACTAAAAAGAAGAAAATGTACTTGATTATTTCAGTCTTCTTTATTCATCTATTCAATATTGAACCCCTTGAGCCTCCATCATATTCCCTCTCAGACGAGCTGTCCTTGTCTTACAGTGGTCTGATTTACATCCTGACCGTGTTTTCTGGTCCTGTTGAGTTCAGGTTGGACCATCCTCAGACACAGTTTGTGAAGCCGGACAGCTCTGTCTTTTCTCTTAGCTCTCCTGCTGTTTGGCCTCCTGACCTTGACGCTGATTGCCTGTAGATGGCGCTGCTCCTCCATGTCTGCACCGCTCCTCTGGCCCGGCACAGGAATCTCTGCTCTCACCACAACGGCTGTACAGCTGTGCAACAAACATGAAGCAAAGGGTAGTTTTGTGATGTTGTGTTTCCTCAAGGTATATCAAGTATATTTACAAGAGCACTGTATTAAACTTGAGTATCTTCTTTTTATTCTACTTCTTTAACATTCAGAGGGAAATATTGTACTTTTGACTCAATAAGTTTATCTGACAGCTGTAATTTTATATCTTTAAATGTAATAAACCGAAAAAATGCTTAAACAAACCAAGTATAAACTATATTAAATGTCGTCCCTTGTCACATAACGCATTTCCCCTCTAAACTTCTCAGACAGCTTGAGGCCCAAAATGATGGAATATTTCACATTGAAACTAATATTTGAGAGAAGTAAAGGTCAAAACACTGAAAACAAATATGTGTCTTGGCATCAGACTGCTTCACTCACAGTGTGAGTCAGTAAGTTTAAGGAACAGGTTCTTTATTGAAACAGACTCTCTAACACCATCGTGACTTAATGTAACACTCTATCACTGGTGTATACAGTGAATGTAACTAATATGTATTGTGAGCTGCTGTAACAAGTGAATTCCCCCGCTGGGGAATCAATAAAGCCAATCGTCATATTGTGTCATATCATATCGTGTCATATCATACTGTATCATGTTGTGTCGTGTTGTGTCGTATCTTATCATATTATATTGTATCTTGTATCGTATCATATTATGTCGTGCTGTGTTGTGTCGTATCGTATTGTGTCGTGCTGTGTTATGTCGTGTCGTATTCGATCATATCGTGACATATCGTATCGTATTGTGTCGTGTGGTGTTATATCGTATTGCGTCGTGTTGTGTTGTGTTGTGTTGTGTTGTATCGTATCATATCATATTGTGACATATCGTATCGTATTGCGTCGCGCTGTGTTGTATCGTATCATATCATATCAGATCATATTGTGACATATCCTATCGTATTGTGTCATGTGGTGTTGTGTCGTGTTGTATCGTATTATATCGTATCAGATCATATTGTGACATATCCTATCGTATTGTGTCGTGTGGTGTTGTGTCGTGTTGTATCGTATCATATCGTATCAGATCATATTGTGACATATCATATCGTATGGTGTCATGTGGTGTTATATCGTATTGTGTCATATCGCGTCGTGTCGTGTCGTATCGTATCGTATCGAATCATATCATGTTGTGTTGTGTTGTATCGTATCATATCGTATCAGATCATATTGTGACATATCATATCGTATGGTGTCATGTGGTGTTATATCGTATTGTGTCATATCGTGTCGTGTCGTGTCGTGTCGTATCGTATCGAATCATATCATGTTGTGTTGTGTTGTATCGTATCATATCGTATCAGATCATATCGTGATATATCGTGTCGTGTGGTGTCATATCGTGGTATTTATCTGGTGACTCGTTGAAGGACCCACTGGACTACACTATCTGACTGTATTTGAAAGTAGCTCCAACAGTTAAACACTGCTCTAACACTGATGCATCAGTATGAACAATCTAATATCAGTCACAGGAGAACGAGTACTATTACTCTGATACTTAAAACACATATTGCTGATAATACTTCTGCAGTTTAGTCTGTAGTTTGTACGTCTGTACTGTCAGTTTGAATACAGGACTTTTATTTGCACAAAAAGCAGATATAAATCACGTGACGTTTCAGCCCGTGTGTTCATATCTTTGTCTATATTTGTGTACTTACATTTTGCCTGCTGTGCAGTCCTGCAGCAGGAAGCAGGACTGAGACACACGTCCCAGCAGAAGAGTCTGTACTTCGGTCAGTTGTTTTTGTTTAGCCAGAGTCTGGAATAATCTGGCAGGACAGACGAACACGTCAGAGACCGACAGACATGCTTGTGGCCTGATTTTGTGTTATAAAACATCAAACCACGTGTGCCTTATCTTACTTGCTACACAGAAATAAAGGTGAGTGCACGACTCTGCAAATAGTACTGTCAATATTTACTCTGCGGGTTTATGCAAATTTGTGTAATTTGGACACGGTGACACATACAAAGTAAATATCCTGCGGGGAAACTATTGTTTATAAGCAAAAAGAAAAACATTGATCTGTAATTATTGCTTTCCTTTGTTACCTGGTGGTGCAGTTGCAGTGGTACATGGTCGTGCTCTCTTGGTTCTGGAGGCCGTATCTTCTCTGCTGGGGAAGGATCTTATTCCTGCACTTATCAAGATCCTTGAAGGCAGCACATGACAGCTGCTTCTCTGTGGACGGGAATCATCAGTGTAAATGTTCAGCCCTGTTCCTGCAGTGTGGAAAAATAAACCGATGTGCCGGAGAGATCAAATACCTGCACTGTCAGCATCCAGCTCAGGCTGAACTCTCTTTCCGGTGGGTAAAGTGTCCTCCAGACCGTTCCCACTCTCGGGTACTGGTCTTGTAGGTCCCTGTGGTGTGATTGGGACCGTTGAGGTGGTAACATTGGTAACACGCGTGATGGAGGAAGAAGGGGAGTTGGTTGAAGGTGTAGGGACTGTGGATGCTGCAGCGGTGATGGAGAGGAGCTGAGGGCTGGAGGTGATGTTCTCCAGAGGTTCTGCGGGTACGGTAGAGTTTATGAAGGTGCTGTTCTCTGTTGGATATGGAGATTCGTAGAGTGTCGGTGGATGGACCTCAGCATATAGAGCCATTTCGTACTCTTTACACCTGTAAGTAACAGCAGAGGTTGAATTAATACTAGTTTGATATTTTGCATAAAGAAGGCGTAAGCAGCAAGTCTCGCTGTGACAACATATTTTCTAATTTATTTAGTTATCTAGCTTTTAGCCCCAAAAATATCGACTCGAGGTAAAGTGAGCCAAAGGCAGGTTCATCTTCTGTGGGCCATGAATGTCTGTACAATAATCCAATAGTTTTTGAAACATTTTAGTCTGGACTGAAATGGTTGTGGACTGGCCAACATGGCCATGTACTGTGCATCATCTGCATATCTGCAAATGATAATATCATGTTGATTTGTGATCAAAATACAAACAGACAGTGTTATTCAACAAACTTACATTCCAAACCAGTTCCTCTCTGCACACTGGAGTCGGTGGGAGAACTCGAAGCAGTGCATCTTCAGCAGGTTGAAGAAGGTGTAACCCACGACGCCAGAAATGCTGTCTCTGGCCTCCGTCAGACAACTGTGGAACCTGTTCACGTTTCTCATGTTAGTTCCATGATTAGACAACAAATCATCACAGTGAATGAGTTGGACTGGAGGTAGATGAAGTTATATTACTTCTTGTCACAGTCGCAGTGAGACATGGTGAAGATGTTGCTGTTGAAGACGCCGAACTCGGACTGAAAGGACAGGATGGTGTGTTTGCACTGGTCGTGTTCACGGCAACAGCTGTCTGTTTCTGAGAAGACTCCTGCAGAAGAAACAAACAGTACTTACATAACAGCGACTCACATAATAATGCATGCATTGAAATCCAAGGCCAACTTTCTAATGGCCAACAGGTTGCAGCACAGCTCGCTAATGAGAACATAACTCTACTTCTTATTTGATTTATTAGCTCAGTAAACAATATCCCCCTCAGTTTATGATCAATCTCTAGTTTCTGACTTCCTCAGTTCGCAGTATGTCCAAACATGGTCACTTCATATATTCAAGCCTTCAAACCACAAACCTACCGGTCACATCATGGTCGGTACACACTTGGTGTCATTTTGGGAAATGTGATCTACATTAACGACGATTAGGGGATATGTCGTAAGAGTGAGACTGAATATCTGAGGTCAGGTATTTCCCTAATGTAACTTCAATATCATGAAGCTTTTAATGTGATTTTATGATTCCAATCTGTTTCAGCTTCTGGCAGCTTAAAATGTCACTTCAATGCCACGGCTGTGGCTTGTAGTTAAACAACTTCAACTCAAGTCATGTCAACTTGAGTCACTTTTATTCATACTGCCCACAAATCAAGAGACTGAAGTGCACAAAAAAATAAAATGACTGTAAAATTAAAGTAAAATAATTCAAATAAATGTCAAAAACTATAAATTGTCATTCAGTCTTGGTTTTGCTTGTTTTGTTTTGTTATTTTACAGATTTTTCCCCTGAATTATTACGATCGAATACCATCAATAAAATGACAATACTAAAAGTTCTATGGAAGTTATATGAGAAATAACTAAAGTAATTAAATAAGTAATAAGTGATTTGTTATTCGTGGCACAGTGATTTAAGTTTGATTGTTAATTTACAGAAAAAATCTCTGTAATTATACAGAAAACTAATGTAAATTAACTTTTTACGGTGTATTCAAAAATAATTGAAAAATAAAACATCTATATATTTTTGATTCTTTCCCCTTGAATCATCTATTGATGATATATAATCATTCAAACTTCTCAATTATCAAGTTCATTAATTCAAAAGAGTTAATTATGGAGCCAGCTCACCCAGGTCTGCATATGACGGCGCCTTGTTGCCAGAGCCGCACCACAGAGTTCCTGGCACGATGAAGCCTCGCTTTACGCGCTGATGGGTCCTGACCTCTGACCTTCCACCTCTATGACTCTCAGGGGGACCACCAACGCTCCTCACCGGCCTCTTCCCTGCACTGACCCCCGGAGAAGCCACAGACACGCACAGACCTTCTTCTTCCACAAACATGGAGTCAACATCGAGCATTTCGCGCGGATGATCGGTGAACTCGTGCGTGCGCTCCCGGCACAGAGACAAATAGTTCTGGATCACTGCCGCGTCATCGCTCCAAGCGCAGCTGAGCAGAGCGCGCTCCCCGGACCAGGAGCTGTGATAGAGGCGCAGAGATGGAGAGGACAGCCGGGGGTCGCTCCGGAGAAAACTGTAGTGGACTTCTTTAGTGGGCAGAGTTTTAGTCCAGGTGCAGAGCGTCGAGGCTTGCGCAGCCGTCCATGCCAGGAGGGATGATGCTAAAATGACGGTGAGAAGAGGAGCCATGTGCGTCATGATGGACCGGACACCTGAGATCCCAAACTAATGAGCGCCACAGTCTCTGAGGACTTTGTGAGAGATTGACAGACTCAGGTCTGTTTAAATGGGAAGAGGAGGAGGCGCCAGGGGAGCTAAAATAAACAACATCCATGAGTCATGTGACCTGTCAGTGTGGTTCAACATCAGCCCTCACCACCAACACCAGCAACACTCTCTCTCCCACATCCCTGATAGTGACCAGGACATATTGATCAACACACAAAAGAAGTTTATCAATCAACAAATAGCAAACAGCACACAGTGCTCACTTAAGGTGGACTGAGGTGACTTTACACAGCGTGCTGTGTGTGTTGTCCCCTGAAGTAAAACATCAGCTGTAATCACTTTAATTATTATTTACATCACATGTTGCCTTCACTGACAGGTCGGGCCGACAGGAAACGTGATGAAGGTCGCTCATTAAATTTAAAGCCGGGAGTGATTTGCACTTTTTAATTGATTTGTATTAAATGGAGCAGGTTGCACTGCATTGTGGGTCCAGAGAGAGCTGACAGATTGACTCAGGTGATGTCACTTGAGTCCGCATCAGTTGGGTCTGGTTCTGATTGGTGTGGAGTCAGATAGCAGTTATCTTTACCGCACCTTTGTGGCTGCTGCTCATCTCTACTGCAAACCCTCAGACAGAACTGTTGGAGGTTGAGGTTGCATTATGGGAAATGTAGGCACCAAAGGATAAACACTGCACTCACATGCTCTCAACTTGGGAAGTTGTTTAAGCTTTAAGCTACAGAGAAGATGTCCGACTGTACAAACTGTTTATTCTGAGTCTGTTAAATGGTGTCGTACTGTTTCCAGACATGTGCCTCAGGCGGCCGGTTCCCAATCTTTAAAACTGATTAGAATTAAACACGGTCTACTTATGACCTCCAATCACACGCTCTCTTCTCCTCTGCCATTATGTCCATAGAGGCTGCTGAATAATGGATGGATACCAGCAGTTTTTCCAGGTGTTTCAGGAAGAAGTTTGGTCCGACCATATTTGGATTTCTTTAGTTTCCACCTCCACATCTGAAGGGACCTTTTTTTGGAGTTTTAAATGTGATGAACATCTTTGGTAATTTGGCGATCCACCCCTGAGGTTTGACCCAAATGATGCAGAATTTTGGCACCAGACCGATCTGAGGATCTCTGCCTTGAATTTTTAAAAAGCCTGGAAAATACAATGTGTTATCCAGGTTAAAGGTCGGATGAGATTGACCAAATCTGAATCCAGATCTTCAGATTCAGAAAATCAGCTCTGAAATACCTAAATTACTTTAATTAGATGTGAATTTAATCTTGACTGTGATTCATGTGCACAAACAAGTAAATATGTGCTGAGATGACTAACTCTGTGCTGAGACGATATAAAACTCAGACGCAAATTAACCTCTGCACTTACAAACAAACTGAACAGTTTATGCACCCACACAAAGAACACACAGCAACACAACAGTGTATACAACCGTCCCCTGTAACATAAACTGAGCAAAAGTCCACACTGAACTCCTCTCAGTACTTTCTCACCTCGCTTCTATCAGCTGTATTCTAGTCCAGCAGCAGCTGATATCAGCGACTAGTCCAGCAGCAGTCAGCCCGAGTACCCGTCGCTCTGAGCTCACTGCCAAGCTGACGAACTGAGCTAACGGCAGCTACAACTGTCAGCAGTTTACTTCACTGTCCATCATAAACTCTGTAAATCACAGAGAGTAACAGCAGCTAACAGACTGAGCTAACATGAGCTAACAGCAGCTAACAGACTGAGCTAACATGAGCTAACAGCAGCTAACAGACTGAGTTAACAGGAGCTAACAGATTGAGCTAACAGCAGCTAACAGACTGAGCTAACAGCAGCTAACAGACTGAGCTTACATGAGCTAACAGCAGCTAACGAGATGAGCTAACAGCAGCTAACAAACTGAGCTAACATGAGCTAACAAACTGAGCTAACATGAGCTAACATCAGCTAACAAACTGAGCTAACATGAGCTAACAGCAGCTAACAGACTAAGCTAACATGAGCTAACAGCAACTAACAAACTGAGCTAACATGAACTAACAGCAGCTAACAAACTGAGCTAACATGAGCTAACATCAGCTAACAAACTGAGCTAACATCAGCTAACATCAGCTAACAAACTGAGCTAACATAAGCTAACATCAGCTAACAGACTGAGCTAACATGAGCTAACAGCAGCTAACAGGCTGAGCTAATATGAGCTAACAGCAGCTAACAGACTGAGCTAACATGAGCTAACAGCAGCTAACAGGCTGAGCTAACATGAGCTAACAGCAGCTAACAGACTGAGCTAACATGAGCTAACAGCAGCTAACAGGCTGAGCTAACATGAGCTAACAGCAGCTAACATGAGCTAACAGCAGCTACAGCTGTCAGCAGTTTACTTCACTGTCCATCATAAACTCTGTAAATCACAGAGAGTTGAGGCGGAGCAGCCGGAGGACATCAGAGGGAAAACCAGAAAACATTTCCTCCATAAAATATGATCCAGTTTCACCAGAATCAGTGAAATAGTTGCTGCTGTGTGACTTAGTGCCGTAAAGCGTTACGTACTTCTCCAGACCCGGAGCCCAAAGTTACATAGAGTGAGAACAGACGTACGAATGACAGAGACACCGTTCACCTGATCACAGGTCAGAGTGGAGACGTTAGTTTAGGAGAGAATAAATAAACTTGAACCAAATGAGGTGTAAATATGTGTCTTACAACCAAATGTCTAATCTTGTTCATATATGGTTATTTTCTGTTCTGCTGTCTGGAGGTCATTGGGTTAGATCAGCTGTATTGATCGGTCTTTGTTTGGTCAGGAAGAAACGTTTAGCCGTTCTTTAAAAAAATATCCTCATATGATATCACTACTGATGAGGAAACTAGATTATGTCTCAGCTCAAAAAATTCAAGTCTAAGTGTAAGTCCATCAACTTTTACCTACTTGGACAGAAGGCGAGTATTATCAAGAGAAGTCAAAGTTCACGCGTGTGTCTGCTGCGTGTCTGTCTGCGGTGATTGGCTCAAACCTCGCCTGATGCAGACAAAGTTTTCAGCCATGTCACAAACACATATCAAGCAGGAAGGAAGTGTCATGATGTCTTTATTTATTAGCCACGTGTATTCTACAACATGAGTCCAGACATGCATCGACATGAATACAGAGAGCGAAAAACCTGACATTCAAATTTAGCAATCGAATATATCTCTGGAGTGAATATTACACAAATCTTCTGGGAGTTTAGCTCGCATTGCATAACCAAATCTGCTCTCCATGCATTTCTTTCAAGCATTTTAGGCCTTTCCTCCATGCACAGGTGAAGCTGATGCACTGATGATGAAGAGACTGTCGTGTTATCTGTATCAAAATGTCACATCAACAGCAAAAGAGCGAGTTTGCACACGTCAGCAACCCGAACATCTTTAAGTGTCCCATTTAATATTTAACATATGCATGATGCACGGTAATTATTACACCGACACTAGTGAAGTTAATGTTTTGGTGATGCAAGCACTCGAGCAACGTGGTCACGCGGATCAGCCGATACATGATCTCATATGACGGGAGCACGGATGAACATGGGAGGGGAAGAGGTCATGGACATAAAACCCGGGAATCTCCCCTGTGTTGAGTCTGAGCATGGAGGCACACGTCTTTTACAACATACCGATGATGATAACGAGGTTTTTATCTGCTCCATAAAATGTGATAACTTCAGTCATCACCGCCTGTCAGATACGGTTTGTTTATTATATGGTACAACATGGCAAAATGAGAGTGGTCTGATTTTGTTTTGGGGGTCACTCCTTTTTACAAAGATCCCTCCCCCAAGGTCAACATCCATGTCGGTCACTTGAAATCTGTTGGAAGTGTAGCTCGCACATTGCACTTTGGGACAAACTACGTTAAAAGCAAGAGGATAATACGTGTCTACCTGTGCTCACGGGAAGACGACATTCTACAGGGAGAACAACAGAGAAAGAAAAAATACATAGATAGAGAGGACGACGGGTTCAGTCCTCAAACTGGGCGGTGTTGTCGTTTAGCAGAACGTGCCAACGCTCGATCTTCTTGTCTTTGTTCTTGAGGCATTCGTACCAGTGCTTCAGACACTCTCCTTTAGCCTGGATGCCCAGCTGACATCCTCCTGCAGGGAGAAAAGAAAGTAAACAAAACTATGAGTCATTTTACGGGACCATAACTTACAAAATAAACATCGTGTTGTGTGGAACAACATTAAAAACTAGAGACTGAGACCATGAAGCATGCGAGAAAAAGACGGTTCCATGTTGGCTTCTCGTTGCAGCTCCCTCCACTAATTATACCATCAGTGGTTCATCCTCTGGGGACCATGGAGGGACCCTGTAGAGCCACACTGCTCTACAAGACTGAAACTAGAGATTTGGACTATGAAGCATGAGGAAAAAGACGGTTCCATGTTGGCTTCTCGTTGCAGCTCTCTCCACTAATTATACCATCGGTGGTTCATCCTCTGGGGACCATGGAGGGACCCTGTAGAGCCGCACTGCTCTACAAGACTGAAACTAGAGACTGAGACCATGAAGCATTAGGAAACTTTCAAGACGGTTCCATGTCGGCTTCTTGTTGCAGCTCTTGTGGTTCATCCTCTGGGGACCATGGAGGGACCCTGTAGAGCCACAATGCTAGCAGTGCTAAAAAATATCCACACTTACCGATGAAATCGTTGGACTTTCCCATGTCGTAGTCCCAGACGGAGATGTCAAGGGTTTTCTTGGCTAACTCGCCATGTTTTATTTCATAACCGAACTCCTGAAACACAGTGAAATGAGTTTATTATGAAATCTGTGACTATGAAATCTGGGTGAGCGGGAAATAAAAAGCAAACTGACCTCGTTGAACTCTGGATTGAGGGTCTTCTTTTTTATCTGTGTCTTGTTTTTAGCTTTCTTCCCCATATCTGGCTTCAGACATCTACGGCACCAAAGATATTATAATTAAAGACAGCGGCACTCTGTTTGAAAACACTGAATTTTAAATGAATAGTTCAATATGGGTGGATTTTCTATCATCGGACAGGCTAGCTGTTTCCCTCTGTTTCCAGTCTTTGTGCTAAGCTAAGGAGGATTCAGCCTAACGTACACTTTGACGAACGGGTCCGAGTATCCGTTGGAGTCCATGGCGGCCAGGTGAGCGCATCGGACCACGCCCACGATCAGACGACTCTGCTGACTGCTGTACATCAGCGACACCAGGATGCGACCCCGCTCCTCTGAATCCTCGCCTTCATTCAGCTGCACACGTGACAGATATCACAGATTAATGCATGCTCCTTCACCCTGTGCACATATCTGCACGGATTATATAGCCATTATCATAATATCTGCTAATGGAGCATAATGTATGTGCCTAAGTACAAAATTATACACGTATATCGTTACGCAAGACCAAAACCAACAACGCATCAGTCTGCCTCTACATCCAAAGCAGAAGAATTTTTTAAAATAGGTCATGAAGTTTGTAAATAATAATCTCCCTGTTATAAAAATGAGGATTGTACTGGGCTGCAGATGTTTTAACTCTTAGATAGAGTGTATGTGTGTTTTGTCTTTTTGCATATCTCGTGTACTTCCCTTATCTAGCATGTGTTTGTTAAAGCTGCCTGGGAAAGGTCATTAAAAAATGTTCAAGGACAAGAGACACAGACTAAGGGAAGTGTCATTTTGGACAAGAAACATAATGTTCATTACTATGGGGAAAAACAAAAAAGAGAATTGTCAGTGGGATAATGCTCCTTTTTCTCTGTAACCCTCTTGTGTGTTTCACTGTTAAATGCTCCTTCTTGTACAAGAATATTAAATTCAACTTAAACTTTGATTCTTTGAATCCAGTCCTCCTTATTCAAAGGTTCTTCTTAACTCAACAAGCTGGCCAGTGTACAAACAAAGCGTATTTGTTCTGGACTATTTTCAGCGGTGGATTAATACACACTGAAGGACAGCGAGTGTGGAAATAACTCAAAATAAATAAAATAAATAAATAAGTTCTTGTGTTTGTGATGCAGGAACATTTCAATGTGAGGTAACATGAGGCTGTGGATGAGTTCCTGACAGCGGAAGCAGTGAATATTTTAATGATATCGATGAAGACATTTAATGTGGATCGATCATGTCCGGGTTGATACCCGACCTGCCTGTATCTATAGCACAGAGGAAGAGGATGCATCAGGCTTTGAATGCACAGTGTGAGCGTGAGCGCCTTACGTCATCCTCATAGAGAGCCATGCCACGGGCCGGACCTCCTACAGCCTTCTTCACCTGTGGAGAGAGGAAACCAGCATCGTCATTATCACCAGCAGTTCTATTATCATTACTCTAAGTGCACAAAAAACCCAAATTGTACAATTGGAGATGCAGAGTATCTCCACCTACCCTCGCCATAGTGACTGGAAGAATGAGATCGTGGATACAAGTTGCTGAAAATGTGCAAACTCATGGTCGCACCAAGCCACGAAGCTTTTCCAGTTGCATGATTCTTACCGGGACGACTCGCTCTAAACAAACGTTGAAGTTCTTCTTCTGGTCAAACTTCAGTTTCTTCAGGGCGACTCGCGTCTCTCCGATGAATTCATTGTGTCCAAACTTGTCCTCGTCACTCACCGACAGCCTGAAGACGGCGGACGACACAACGTCCTCATCAAACTGTTTTACTGTTTAATCTAACTGGTAGGTCACCAAAATAAAAAAAATCTTTGCTCTTACCGGAGAATCTTGCGTGACATTTCTTCATCGGTGATCCCGTGGTAGACCAGAGTCTCGTTCCAGACCGGGTTCAGAGTGTTTTTGAGGGTCTTGGTGCGAAGCTTGTTGGACTGAGGAACAAGACAAACATAAGAAGAGGAACTCATCAAAACTTTAAACTGTTTCAGCTTCCAGCAGGTGGATGACATTAATGACGAGTCATCAGTCATGCACCGACAGCGTGGGCTCATATATTTGACGCCATGAGCATGAGTTAATGGCTTTTTGCTTCATCATGTAATTAACACGCCGAGCTGAGTCTGACTAACGTGCTCGCACCTTGCTGGCTCCAGGTAAGAGGTGCAGCTTCACATACGGGTCAGCGAGTCCGTTTGAGTCCATCGGCTTCAAACCCTGAGACACATAAAACACAGGCGACGTCAGAATCAGATGAAGTTTTTATGTATTTGTAAACATTAAATCATGTCATAAATATTCTGCATGTTTTTATTGATTCGCAAATGTTTCCACAAATCTAATTTAGTTTATTGAATAAGCCTCGTCTCCTCTTTTCTTTTCTTGTCTCGACTTGTCTGGTTTGTCTTGTCTCTTCTCAACTCATTCTGTCCTCGTCCTCGTGTTGTCTTGTCCTTTCCTGTCGTGTCTCTTCTTGTATTGTCCTATCTCATTTTTCATGCTGTCCTCTCTCATCTTGTCATGTCTTGATTTGTCTCGTCTATTCTTGCGTTGTCCTATTTTGTTTTGTTTTGTCTTGTCCTGTCCTGTATCACCAGGTTTTGTCCCATCTCACATTATCTTGTCTTGCTGTGTCTCGTCATGTCTTGTTTTCTCTTGTCTTTTCTGTCTCATCTCATTTTGTCCTGCTTTACCTTGTCTTGTCACGTCTTGTCTTGTTTTTTATTGTCTTGTTTTGTCTTGTCTTATTTAATGATGTCTTGTCTTGTCTTATTTAATGATGTCTTGTCTTGTCTTATTTAATGATGTCTTGTTTTGTCTTGTTTCGTCTTGTCTTGTTTTTTATTGTCTTGTTTTGTCTTGTTTTGTCTTGTCTTGTCTTGTCTTGTCTTGTTTTTTATTGTCTTGTTTTGTCTTGTTTTGTCTTGTCTTGTCTTGTTTTTTATTGTCTTGTTCTGTCTTGTCTTGTTTCATGATGTTTTGTTTCGTCTTGTCTTATCTTATCTTGTCTTGTCTTATTTTGTCTTGTTTCGTCTTGTCTCGTCTTGTCTTGTTTTTTATTGTCTTGTTTTGTCTTGTCTTGTTTAGTCTTGTCTTGTCTTGTTTTGTCTTGTCTTATTTTGTCTTGTCTTGTTTAGTCTTGTCTTGTTGTGTCCTGTCTTGTCTTGTCTTGTCTTATTTTGTCTTGTCTTGTCTTGTCTTGTCTTATTTTGTCTCATCTCATCTCGTCTCGTCTTGTCTTCACCTTTGCTTTAACGATGCAGCAGTGCAGGGCGTGGCTCTCCTGCGCGTAAAGCAGACTGAACTCCAGAGATCCCAGAGTGGCTGCGAGGATAAAAACACAGGAGGAGAAAAAATGAGTCTGAACTTTGACATGACTCCTGTTCCCTCTAAAACAGATAAACATTGTTACTCCCAGAATTCATAGCACAGCCTGGACCGGTGCAGACACTTTCACGTTCTATGAGCTGAGTCTGATCTGAGTCTTACTGGAGTCATCCGAGTCGTAGTCGATGTCCTCGTCCTGCGTTCGGTCTGGCGGAGGTCGTGGAGGAGCAGGGCTGCTGACCGGCGGGTTGACCGGTGGGATGGTTTTAGTCGTGGGGATGTGTGAGACAACAGCTTGTCTTTTTACCTCCACAGCTGGAGGTGAGTCTTCTCTGGTTTCCACATCTGCAGCCGGAGCTGGAGACACGATATGAAAACCAGCAATCAGCTCCCGTCTGAAGCATCTTTTTATATCCTGACCCCCGTGGCGTTCATTATTCTTCGAAGGAGCGCCGTTACTTTTACCTGAGGTGGGGGCGGCCTGCTGTGCGTCTGCCGGCGGTGGTTTGGAGGCCGACACATGTCGCTCAATCTTCATTACAGCTGCCGGAGAGGACTGACCCTCATTACAGCTGTCAGCTGCTGTTCTTGCTGTCGGCTCCCATTGTTCTGATCCACGGGAAGGCTGCTGTGACTCTGAGGAGAGCACACGAGAACATCAGCACTGCTCACTTCTTCTAGACCAGCTACAATATGAACATTATGTAGTGACACACTCACAGGGCTCAGACGAGTACGTTTATATTTGATACTGATATTAAAAGTAACCCTGACGTATAAACTAGAGGATGACTGACAGGGCTTATAACATATAATGACCATCTATACTCACCTATAGACACACCTCACTGTCTGTTAACTAAAGTGAAGTACATATCTTATGCTGCATCAAAAGTATAATTAGTCATAATGTATTATAAGCCCCATCAGTCAGCCTCTCATCTATCTATCTATCTATCTATCTATCTATCTATCTATCTATCTATCTATCTATCTATCTATCTATCTATCTATCTATCTATCTATCTATCTATCTATCTATCTATCTATCTATCTATCTATCTATCTATCTATCTATCTATCCATCCATCCATCCATCCATCCATCCATCCATCCATCCATCCATCCATCCATCCATCCATCTATCTATCTATCTATCTATCTATCTATCTATCCATCCATCCATCCATCCATCCATCAATCTAACTCCCAGGATCCATCCAGTCTTCTCTTTATCCCTTCCTCTTGCTTCTTCATCTCAGTGCATCCTTTCCCATCACTTGCAATAAACCCTGAAGTCTTAAAACTTGAATCTATATTGGCGTGGTCGTTGTTAGTAAAGCTGTTTTGTGGGACATCAGAGTATTTCTGCATGTCATGAATCATGAAACAAAGGGTCGAACAGTTTCAGAGGAGGCTCGGTGACAAAATATTACATAAGTTATCAAAAAGAGAAGCAAACTATGGTACGAGTACTATTGGTCTCCCTCTAGTGGTACGTGAAGGAATATCTGAAATCTATTCATCTTGTGTAGACACGTTCGTACACATATCGCACGCATACATCTATGATTGTCAGCTAATATGTAAGAGAAATAAATGGTTCTGAAAACTCTAAAGAAAACATTTCTCTACCAAGTCAGTTCAGGTTCTTGGAGAGCCTCGTGTTTTCTGAGGTGTAAAACATTTGAGATACAGTCCTGATCCATTATCATCCAGGGATCGTGTGAAAGCCTCTTTAACTTTTAGTAACTTTCAGTTAAAGTGCAAAGTTAAGTAGAAAAGTCGGAAACTTCCTGTGGCGTTTTAATTAAAGGTCATTTTGTTTGCATTGTGTGTGGAAGTGTGAAGTAATAAGGCAGCAGAGAGAGAAACAAAAGCACAGATGATTTCCTCCATATCACTGAGTGACAGGACGGATGCTGGCATGATTTCTTATGAAAAACAACAAACAAAAAAACAGCACATGATTTTCAAATTTTCAAAATAAAGGCCAAAAAAAAGTGACACGAGCGGCCAGCTCGGTATCAGGAGCGAACAGACGCTGGCTCCGCTCTGTAACAACTTTAGACATTTGTGTCCTGTGGCCAGTCACTGATTGTGTTGTTATGAAGCATGAATGCCATCATTCACCATTTGGATTCTGTCTGCAGCTTAATACTACTAGTACTATTACTACTACTGCTACTACTGCTACTACACTTTAACTCAAGAGTACTATCATATAGCTTATTCATGTACATGTCAGTGGAATATGATCATAACTTCATATTAATATTGATCGATATTACAGGCATTCATGTCAGATATCAAATTTTCATGTTCGGCACAAGTTTGAAACCTGATCTCTGTGAATGAATTACCACTTTGCTGAGGATGTGTCGTCGGCTCCTGCGATCCGTCGTGGCCTCCTGGACTCAGCCTGTTCTCGTCGGTGCTGGACAGTCGAGGTCCGGACAGAGCGAGGGGAGGAGGCAGACCCTGCTGCCCTCGCCCCTTGAAGAACCAAGCGCCTGAACGCTTCTGCACCTGCAGGACGGAAACAGAAACAGATATGTTGAATGCATGATGTGGTGAGGCACGGTGAGGAAGAAATTGAGGTGTCTGCACATGCAGGATGCATAGTTATATCCTAATGCTTGTACTATTACATATATATGCTTTACATCAAGATAACTGTTTGGCCTGCTAGCTGTTATCTTGGTCCATCCTGACTTTAAGGATATTTGGATAGGGGTACCAAAGAAAGAGCTGTCAGGAGTGTTGATGATTGTAAATATGGTCAGAGAGTCAGGTAAGAATCTCATGTCCCATACAGTGTTTTTTCTTTGACGTGGTTCAGGGAGAGATTTCAGGTCAAAGGTTAAGTTGTTGGGGCCTTTATTTTCTTCTGTCCCTCTCTTACACTGATTTATACTATTGTTTATTTAGACTGCATGTATTGTATTGTATAACCTCCACCGTATATAAGGGTTTGTAACGCATAGATCAGGAGAGTCTCTCCTGGAGCTCTCCAAGTAACGTTTTACTTGTTGCGATACTGAACTTGTTGTAATAAACTTGTTATACGACTAAGAGTGTCAGCGGAGTTTCTCTTCAAACATCTTCAACTGCATCACCACCGAATATATACTACAAAGTCTAACATGACTTGTAGAAAAGAAACTTTCGTTATTCATATTTTTCATGGAACAGACACATGCCGACTTCCTGTGACTGACAGGAGGGAGCATTTATTTAAAGAGTCTGAGCTGCCCGAGGCAGAGACCTCAACAAACACAGCGCCAGCATCAAAACAACATTGTATAAAAGCATTCTTAATTTTTTTTATAATAATCCAAATACTATTTTCTTGAATAAATCATTACCTAATGCTCAGTTTGGATATTGGAGGAGTATCAATGGAAGGTAATTTTCCAGGTCACTGGACGGTGAAATGCAATTCTGTGTGAGACTAAAAGCTCGGAAACCGTCATATCATGAGAAAAGCTGCTCCGGTGGCTGAAGAGTGACATAATTGCATCATTCGGCTCCATGATTTTATCGAACACGCCGTGCTCTTCATCTTCATCATCCCCTCACCTCTTTGTGTTCATTGCAGATTCTGCACAGCCACACAGGACTCGACCTGCTGTTGCTCCAAATCCCACATTTGCTGCACATGTGCTGCAAAAAAGAGGCAAACGCATCCGTAAGACACAGAAGCAGGATCCTCCGACGGCAGGTGCACGGAGCGCATGGACTTCTCACAGTTCAGATAGCATTAACCTCTGCACTTAGTTAGGGAGAGCAACGAGAAGCAGAATGTGACGCATAAGACCAGGAAACACAGAGCGGATGTCAGGACAAGTTAGCGTACGGCCCACAGCACCATACACTGTGAAAATATCAAGTTATGACACATAACTTTTTACAGTAGTTTTGTTTATTTGTTTTTTTTTAAATATCGTAAATTCATTTTACAGACATTATCTGTAAATGAACAGCCAAGCTGTTATTTTAAGTATTATCCTGTTAAGGGTCCATTGAATAGAAGAATAGATAGAATAGATCTTTATTATCATTGTCACAGGTACAACGAGATTGAAAGTGCTTCTAGTCAGTCAGTGCAATAAAATCCTGGCGTTAAAGTGACTAGTGAGTGTTAATAACTAGAATAAATAAGAATAAAAATACCTGAGACGTTAAAATGTACTAAAATAAATAAAATTAAACATGCTAAAATAAAAATAAATACTAAATATGCTAAAAGGAGCAAACACTCTTTACGTAAAACATTAAAACATTGTGCACGTCATTTTTTGGCAGCCTTCACAGTGACTATTGCTATATTTTGTATTACATTTGTACATTTGTAGAAGATGTAGAAGATATGCATGTACATCTAATAACATTTACCTTAAACTTATGTTCAAACATTGTAACCTCATTTATAGAAAATAACGTATTACAGTCATTTTCTGTTTTGTTTTTTAAATTGTGTACACATTTCTAGATATTACCTGTAAGTTATTTAAGTTTCATGCCCTTTACGACAAATTAAAGGTGTTTCCTCGTAATAATTCAGAAGATTTCAGTACATTTATAGTTTGTGATGTTTGTTAATTATGATATCTCACTTTGTTTTACAGTGGTAGCTGCTGGCTGTTCTTTTACAGTGTAGAAACCTCTCAGCAGCTCCATAACACGACAGTAAACATGCTCTATACGTCCTCTGGGAACAGGCATAGTGCCTATTTGTGTTTCTTACTGAAGCAGAAAGAATCCAGACGTCCACCTACCTTCTTGCACTCCACGCAGAGGACAGCTGTGACCCCCTGTGGTCCAAACGACGCCCCACACAACAAACAGTGCGACTGGCCGTCACCACACGCCGTCTTCTTGATATTATCCAGGCGACTGGAAAGACGCCTGAGAACACATGCACATAAATGTGACCACAGGAAGCTTGGCACGGGTTTAACACCAAAGACCATCCGAGCCGGTGAGGTACTTACTCAATCCTCTCCTGCTCCATGGTCTCCATCATGGCAGCACGAGCCAGCACACTGTTGATGATCTCCTTCTCCTCATCCGTGAGCTCCTCCCCTGGGAGGCCGCCAGGCATGTTCATCGTCCACCTAATCCTGAACACAGAAATAGATTCACACATGAATGTCATTTAAAGTAAAAGTGCAGCTCAGACAAAAGGCCAGAAACTCAAAATCACACTAAGATCTAACGACAGGAGCACAGCTGGAAACATTTTGCAAACGAGTATAGTGAGCTGTAACTGAACATAAAAAACATGTCCTGAGATATTTAATGTGTAAAATATTTAAATTTAAAGCTCGCTCAAGAACATTTGATACATTTAATGCGAGAGAATATTTTGGAGAGCAGGATATGAAAGTGAACAGTACAGGGACTACATGAAGCTCTAAATATGTATTTTTGTTTCTCATTGTACTGGTAGAGTCAATTTAATTAATCTAATTACTGGTTATATCCATTCTGTCCACGCTTGCACCGTTCACTTTATGAATGACCTTAGTTTTTTCAATTGTTTGTTAATTTCATCGTTTATCATGTTCTGACATAACAGTGTGACTCCTGTGACCTCTGGCTCTTTCACAATAAGAGCGCAGAACATGTATGAAGCGCAGATCCATTTTCATCATGGTTTGCATTGTTTGCGCCCACGTGACTCCCCTATGAAAACATACAGAGCGGTCTCCGTTATGCAGATTTCTTCATGTTAAAAAGGATCTCACGATGAATTTAACCTTAACGCAATGCACGCTGGGAAGTATTTGTTAGTAAACTAATGAGGTTTCAAAATAACGTAACAAGCCAACTCATCATTTCATTTCAAGACTGAAGTCACGATTCTAAGTTCTGTAAATAATAACAAGTCAATCTAAAGTTGTCTAATCATACTTGATGACAGAAATGTTGGTTTAATGTAACATTGTGAGTCCTGGTCTGGTTTTCCTGCAGTCCCTGTTTAGAACAAAATGTTTTATTTGTTTAATGATGAATCACAAATTAAGATTCGAATTTCTCAGGATTTTATTTCAAAGTTAAAACTTTTTTATTTCACCTTTACTGTGTCAACATAAGAGGCCAAATCTCTTGCCAGTGCAAATCGAATGCAATCAGTTTGTGGACTGAGGTGTTGTTTTCCTTCCCCTCTGTTTAATAATCTCATGGCTTCCCATGATATTTCTTGCAAAATGAGCAGAAGCAGAGACTGTCAAATGTTTCTGGCACCAGAAAAAAACAGATCCGTTCTGTAATCGTGGTTTCAGTTTGCACCAAAATAAAGCTCAGCATACTGTATTCCACCAAATGTACTGAAGCTCTTTATGTGTCTCTTTAACAAAGTCAGTTAATAACAGACATCATTAAACCGTTTAAAGAGTAACACCAAGCTAAAAAGCAATGCTATACTGTCTTCTGGAACAGACCACACCCACCGATGATGTCACTCTGTACTGACAGTCCCTCGAGTACACTGTTACATCACTGTGGACGAAAATTAAACCGAGTCGATCAGCAAAGAAACAGATTTTTCAGTTGCTGTTAAGTTGCTCTTAAAGCAAAGCACCACATGCCACGACAATGCAGCTAAAATTAGAACCTCATCAACATCATTAAGGAATCTGTTTAAGCTTTTAGATTAAAAAGCACCGTTCTTCAGTCGTCCTGTTTAGATTTTATTCAAAGGAAACTGTTTCAAACAATACAGCAAACACTGATGATGTGCTACATTACAATAACTTCCCCATTTACAGTTCTGCTGCCTGCAGCTGGCTCTTCAAGGTATTTTTGATGTATTTAGAGACACTATAAAGAAGTCTGTGTACCTGAAATAGAGAGACTTTATTATGCATGCATATTTATGAGGCTACAGATGGAAGTTTTAAGGATTTTAATCTGTCCATGCATGTCAGACACATGCACAGTTCATAAAAGACCTTGTTCCTCTTTGTAACCCAATTTTATCTAGATGTGACCAACTGTTCTCTTGTGTTGGACGTCTAATTATTCTTGTATTTAATCAGTTTTAGACACGGTATCAGCACAAGGTGGTAAGATGGTCGACGGTGTCGTATCATTTCTAGATACAGACATTCACGTTGCTCACAAATCCACCAACTACAGCGAGTAAGACTCGCAACATAAAACTGTACAAGCAGCTCTGTGCATCATTCTGCTTAATGAGGCAGAGATTTCATTGTCCGTTCACTGTTAAAAGGTCTGAGAGGATCTAATTCGATCAGTCGTGATTTAATACTACTCTAACACACCAACTGCTGCACCAGCGTCGCTGCCCGGTAAATTCCCAAACATCTGCCGGTCACGTCCAAGTGCACAAACGCCGTGCACAACTTGTGCATCTGCTTTAAAAAAAAAGGGTGTTAATTGTGGCTGAGTGTGTTAGCGAAGTCTGGTCTGCAATGTGCGTGCCCGAAGACATTTTCACTGCGGAGAAGCGCACTCATTATCTTTTGACAAGAACATCGTTAAGAGGAAAGCATGACCTCAACTTCTCGCCTCGGGTCCAGCTGAAACAGATGAGACCCTCCTGATCCTGCAGACTGTTCGCTGACAAAGAGAGAAGATGGTGCATGTTATTAAATATATGCACAAAGCTCTCTCCATAATAGGCAAATTTTATTCTCGGTGTAAGAAAACCTCAAATAAATATTTAAGGGTTTTGAAGGTGGCAAATCCTGATATTATCATTGAGATCAGTCCCGATCCTTTCACTCTTAACCTGCCTGTGGTCTGAATAGTGCAATGTGACTGTGTCCGAGCATTAAATATCACAAGATGAGGCAAAAGCTGCTGAGTACGAATATTTTAATGCCTCACTTACTTAACTTGCTCAGCGCCCTTCGTCTTTCTCATCATGTCCTTTTCATCCCTGTTCTGTTCCAGTCCCCCATGCATGCAAATGTCAGAGGTTGCTATCATTGTGGGCAATGTGACAACCTGACAGATTGACGCCTGTGACTGTGTGTGTGTGTGTGTGTGTGTGTATTACTTACACTGTGGGGACTCATGTGAGTCCCCATAACGTAAATCATCACATTTTAGGGTGCAGACTTGGTTTAAGGTCAGATTTAGGTTAAAGTAAGTCTGCAGGAAACAAATGTAAATGTCCTCTGAAATGAAGAAAACACGACTACGTGTGTGGACATGTATTACTGGCTTTGTGGGGACCTTGATATGTTTAGACGTTCAATTGTGGGGACTCATTTCCTTATGGGGACAAAATGTAAATTATTAAACTTCAGGGTGAAGATTTAAGATTAAGGTCGGCCTAACTCTCCAGGAAAATGAATCAATGTAATGTTCAGAGGCTCAGACTGACAGAGGAAGGTGAGGTCAGGACATGAGTCACTACTCAACACAAACACATTCACACACACGCTGTCATTATGCATCAGATCACTGCAGTTACAGCTCGGACCAAATGATCAGCTGCCACAGAAACATAGAGATAATTCAGTTACAGTCGTCCCTCGCTATAACGCGGTTCACTTTTCGTGGACTCGCTGTTTCACAGTGTAATTTTGCATGCTTTTTTTAACAGCGTACTGTACAGTATGAACGTTGTGTTCTGCGTCCTGATTAACTAAGGGAGTACTGTACAAAATGTGTGTAAAAAGGTGTATTAAAATGTGTGGTTAGGGGTTTTACGGCCTTAAAACATGTAGAATAATTGTAAAACTTACTTCGCGGATTTCGTTTATTGCGGGTTATTTTTAGAACGTATCCCCCGCGATAAACGAGGGACCACTGTATATTTAAAACAAACACTATATATGCGAGACTTTTACTTCCAGCCTCTCCGTCTGTGGTCATCATTGTGGTTTTACAGGGGTTATATGTGCACGGAGACTTCCTGCTGAGCTACGCTATCGAATAAAGTGAAGTCGGAGCAGAAAATAAAAATATTCATGTGAACTACGTTAAAACTGTGCTGAAGTTCAGCACATGCCGCTGCACGAACAGGATTCTCTAAGCTATAAAACAAATTGACAGTTGACGGTCAGCACTTGTACTCGCTATATAATTTATATCACATTAGCCATGAGTTATAGACGGGTCCAGTTGTTTCTCTGCCTCATAGTCACATGCACACATGCAGCATGAATTGACTATTGATTGAAACAGTCTCTGCCTTACAGTCGATCGATGTCCCGTGCAGCTCTGCAGCAGGACACGACGCTCCTCTCTGACTCTCAATGTCATTTACGGAGGAGGACAGAAGCTGCTTACACATGACAGCATATCAATATTAGTCCTCCCTTCACCCGGCGACCCCTCTGCAGGTCTCATGTGCGGCGCTCGTGTGTTTAAGTACTTGATGTCGCTTCAACAGCTCCTCATCCCTGAGGCGAGGGCATCATGGACCACCAGCATCACAAACACTCTCCATTGATTCTGTTTAAGTATCCTGGGTTTTTTTTTTTTTTTGGTGGGCGACAATAAAAAGGATCACGGTGAGATTACATGATGATTGGAGGCATCGACTCCACTAATCCAGGCTTTTTTATTGAGCCAAGAGAGCCGAGACTGAGAGAATGCGATCGAAGTCATGCAGCCGAGATGACTTTCCTCTGCCAGGGTCCGTCCACGTCAAGGAGGAGGCGTGAGGAGGTCACAGCATACGTCATTCGTTTGTACTGAAAGCGTTAAGCAGAAGTTGGACACCCTATTCTGCAAGACCACAAATTAACTTCTGTGATGTCCTCCTGGCTGCTCCGCCTCAACTCTTACAAAGTTTCCCGATGGGCAGTGAAGTGAACTGTAGCTGCTGTTAGTTGATGTTTGCTCCACTTGTCCGGACCGTGAGCTCAGAGCACCGGGGGGAGTGTTAGTGTTTGTTCCACAGGAGTTTTGGACCCCCGGGAAAAAGAAGAAGAGGTTTTTAGACGCTGACAGGGAGCAGAGCCAGTATCGTGCCAGATGGAGTAATTGGAAACATTACCTCTGAAGGACTGTGAGCAGTCTGAGTCAGGCGTAGAGACTGTGCGTATCTGTGTTTTCCTCTGATTAGTCGGTAAAACAAACAGCCAGCAGCGGGCAGCTGCAGTTTCCCTGATAAAAACCTGTTGCTGCTCCTCTCGGGGGTGTCACTCGTCCTCTGGTTATAAATGCCACGACACATTAACAAATGATGATTGGCTGTGCGTCTATAAATGCACGACCCCGAGCAGGTGGGGCTCATCTGGTATCCACAGTTGGTGTCTGCAGGGCGGGCTGCTGCTGGACTAATGTGTTGACTTTAAATACTTTACTTGTGCTATTGTTGCACTGTGTTTTAGTATTCTACTACGACTACTCACTTAAATTCATAATTATCAGTAACTGCAGTGTTGTGCCCACTGTTATATCGACCAATCAGAGCTCTGTTAAGAATGGGGACATGTCATCTTCCTACAAGGCACCATCCATGAAAAGAAATAGTGACAGAAAAATGGCAACATGCATGGATTAGATTGACACAGCTGTAAAAGTTTCTACAGAAACCCCTAAATCAGTAATTTATTTGATCAAAATAAAAACATTAACTGCTGCTACCAACTGAAAATAACATCTGCGTTTTAGTCACTTGCTACTGATTGGTTAGGGCAAAACTAGTCAGGCTCACAGGAAGTCGACTGTGGGTACACTGCATCCTGAGCTTAGCGACACCCAAAATGATTGTGAGCTTTTAAAAAATTACAAACAAGTCAACGATTAGTAATAAATCAATGCTACAACAAAATGTGGAGATACAGTAGGTCTTTCACCTATGGTCATGAAGTAGTGACCGAAAGAATGAGATTGCGGATACAAGCGGTTGAAATGAGCTTCTTCCATTGGGTGGCTGGGCTCAGAGATCAGGTGTTTGGAGTAAAGCCACGGCTCCTTCACGTCAAAAGGAGGTTTGTGTCACACCGTGGTGAGTTAGGTTTTTGTCCTGTCTCCTCATTTCCTGTTTTATTTTGATATTTACCTGTCCTCTCGTTTCAGGTCACTTGCCCTTCCTCATGTGTCACCGCCCTGATTGTTTCCACCTGTTCCCCATCACCCTGTGTATATATATATATGTATATATTGTCTGCGTCTCCCTTTGTCCCGCGCCGAAGTGTTTCGTCTCTCGTAGCGATCACCCAAGCCTTGTTTCATAGCCCACAGTCACAGCATTATAGCTCTAGTGTTCTTTTGTTTTCTTCCTTGTAAGAGTGATTTTTTTGTTGTAACTTCTTAGTCTAGTCCTTTTGTTTCTTAGTGCATAGCGTAGTGTTTTTTCAGCCTCGTTTGAGCGCCTTCAGTTAATGTTTTCCAGCCTGTTGTTTTTCCTCCTTGAGAGTGATTTTGATTTTGATCATCTTAAATAGAGTAGTTTAGAGTTTTTTCCTCCTTTAGAGTGATTTTTTTGTTTTCCCTAGTTTAGGCCGTTTTCATAGCCTCACTCTGTGGAGAGATTTTGTTGATCTGAATAAAACAGCTCTCTGCCACCTCTGCTTCTGAGTCCTGCTTTGAGTCCGGCCTGACAGTTGGTGGTTCGAGCATTTGATTAGGATATGGAGGAAGAGGAATGTCTTCTGCCACAGCGACCTGACACCCAACAAGAAAATCCTAAAATACTGCAGTGCATCTTTGTTGACCCTGAGCCTGTATAACTGTGGTGCTGCTGTATTTCAAACGGACATGAGCAGAATCTACCGTCCTAACTATGTTCATGGTGTGGGGGGGTGATGCGGTTTCTTCCAAGCACCACTCGAGAAGGCCAAACCAAGGACACATGTCAGCACATGAGGCCCGACTTGATTTACACCTGTTTTATAGCGGCAGTGGACTGAGAGGCGGAACGACCTCCAGGGAGAAGGGGTACTTACATGAACGTGTGTGTGTGTGTGTCCATCTCAGATTATAGGTTTATGACCTATAATTTCAGATGGACACACACACACACACACATTGTTGTTGTGAGGTTAGCCTGGTGTTAACCGCTCCACGATGATGGGAGCGATTTTCATCGACGCTCTCAGATGTTTTCGTACACATTAAACAAAGATTCGTGACCTGATCGCCACCATCAAAAATCAATACGTCTGATCTGAGATGAGTGATCTGAGCTTTAATATCTGAGCATGCATGTGCAGAATGTGGATGAGGTGTTGTTATTAGTCACACGAGCAGCAGCATGAAATATCTCGACATGTATTGAACGGATTGTCATGGGATTTTGTTTCGTGGTTCCCAGAGGATGCTGAATGGACGGTGCTTATAAAACGCTTTTTCTACTCTTCCGACCATTTAAAGCTTTACAGGACTTATCTCATCCACCCATTCACACACTGATGGCACTGGCTGCCAACTGCTCATCAGTTTGAGGAGCTAACCATTCATACACAAGTTTTCTAGATGTATACATTTTTTTATACATATTTACCCCACTGTGGTAAATATGTCCAGCTGTACTCGAGTATTTGTTCTGATTACATTACTTATGATCAAAAACTAACGAGTCGCCAATCATCATCCAGGTCCCCAGCAGCAGCTGATATCAGAGACTAGTCCAGCAGCGGCTGATATCAGAGACTAGTCCAGCAGCGGCTGATATCAGCGACTAGTCCAGCAGCGGCTGATATCAGAGACTAGTCCAGCAGCGGCTGATATAAGTGACTAGTCCAGCAGCGGCTGATATCAGCGACTAGTCCAGCAGCGGCTGATATCAGCGACTAGTCCGGCAGCGGCTGATATCAGCGACTAGTCCAGCAGCGGCTGATATCAGCGACTAGTCCGGCAGCGGCTGATATCAGAGACTAGTCCAGCAGCGGCTGATATCAGAGACTAGTCCAGCAGCGGCTGATATCAGAGACTAGTCCGGCAGCGGCTGATATCAGCGACTAGTCCGGCAGCGGCTGATATCAGGGACTAGTCCGGCAGCGGCTGATATCAGAGACTAGTCCGGCAGCGGCTGATATCAGGGACTAGTCCGGCAGCGGCTGATATCAGAGACTAGTCCAGCAGCGGCTGATATCAGAGACTAGTCCAGCAGCAGCTGATATCAGAGACTAGTCCAGCAGCAGCTGATATCAGAGACTAGTCCAGCAGCAGTCAGTCCAGCTCGGCGTCTGTCTTTCAGCCTTTTATTTCACCAAGCTCTCACCAACCACTAAAAGTCAGTCCCACATTTACTCTTGTCCGGCGGCTTCTTGCTCGCTCACTCTCTCCTTTTCTCTTCTTAGCTTCCTCCGTCAGCGTCCTCTTCACTCTCTTCTCCTCTGCCATAGAGGCTGCTGGGCCTGGACACACTGCCCACTTGCCCAGCTCCTGTTCTGGCGCGACATCGGCTCCGCTCCCCGATAGCATTCTCTCAAACACTGACACTCCCCCGGTGCCCTGAGGTCACAATCCGAGCAGCCCCCTTTGTTCGACGGTTGAAGGGAGTCATGACAGAAAAAAAATCTGAGAGCTCCTGGAGTCGGATAAATCTAAATCTTTAATATTTGTTCTTTCAGGTTCTGTCTCTGTTTTTTTGTTTGTCCTGTCTGTGCCTTGGCTGATGGCGAGGGCAGTAAAGTAGGTCTCCACCAACCTGCTATTAACATTAGTATGAATTCACATGCAAGAAAATGTGCGCACACACACACACACACACACACACACACACACACACACACACAGACTGTGTGTGCAGAGAGTCGACCTGTCACACACGCTCAGTGGCCCAGAGAAAAACGCTGCAAATTGACGTGAAGTAAAAGGAAACCAAGGCATCGCTCCATGAGACACACACACACACACACACACACACACACACACACACACACACACACACACACACACACACACACACACACACACACACACTGTGCGTGTATAAGTGCTGCAGGAAGAAAAACTGACAGGTTGCGTCATCTTCCTGTTTCCTGTGACGGCGTCTCTGCTTCCCCTCAATAAGCACGCCGTGTACGTTCAATTAAATAATTTATCTCACGACTCTGGAGTGATAATCCCAGAGGGAAATGCAAAAAGCTCTTTTCTATGTCGAATTCATCTCAGGTTCTAGTTTATTACAATTTATTTTTCATAGTTTTGGGCATTAATTTATTCAATAATCACGAGATTGCACGGTGCAACCGCTGGAAGAAAGATGAGAGTCCACGCTTCAGCCGGACTGTCTAAACAAAATTGAAATATGGCACGAACAAAATGTAAATAATCCCTCGTAGAACCAAAAAACATTATATTTGACATATCGTGACAGTTTTCTGCCCTCAGTTACGGAGCCAGAGAAGACGTCGCTGCATTAGTGTCCGCCTGTTGCAGAGCGTTCTGTGTTTTGGTCGTTTATCTTCTTTTTCTAGATTTAAACAGCTCATAACTCTCTTTGAAGCCGGGATGTTTAATATTATGTGGCTCCAACACATTTTTCTGCTTTTCTAACCATCTTTACCATCGTGACCAGTCGATGACGCTCTCTAACCCTGCGCGGCACTGAGTCTTTCTCTGTTTCAGTCTTTCGTGTTTATGAAGCTGCTGTTTGTCTTCTCAAACTTCAGATGAATTTCCAGACACCAGCTTTTTGGAAAACAATGACAAACCTGCACAGATTAGAGGCTGTTCAGTTGTAGTTGTCGTCATCAACATGTGTTCAGTGATTTGAGCATGCAGCTCGACAGAAACTATTATTTTCAGTCGTCGGAAAACAGGAATAGACGTTTATATCGGAGCAGGAGAAGGACAGAAACTTACCAGACTGTCCAAACCTCACCACATGTGGGCTGCAGCTCGCTATCCGCTGTATCAGCACCGCCGCTGGCCGTTTGTTTAACAAACCAGGCCGCAAGAAAAACACAGACATGACCAGAGCGAGCACGTGACACCGCCTCTGTGTCTGTCGAGCTGCCTCTCTGTTTAAACCACTGACAGCATGTAATTAGCGGACAGAGTTTCCTGGCGTTTGAAGTGAAGAAGATGCAATTTGTTTTAAACCTGCGATTCTTACTAATGGCCAGCAGGGGGCAGCTCCAACGGCTGCAGACAGGAATACGATCGAATCGAGTCTTACGGAGAAATGAGTCGACTATTTGTCCTGCAACATGTAAAATACTCATAGCAGTGATATTAAAACAAGCCCACCACAGTTATGGCAGCACGTTGATGAGGTTACTCATCTTGGAAAAACCAGGTTCATCATCAGCAACATCCCGGTTATTTACGGTACACAGAACATTTCCCCAAGGAGTCCAAACACTCCCATCTGAATGTGACTGGAACATTTCAGCACTCCTACGAACACACACACACACACACACACACACACACACACACACACACACACACACACACACACACACACACCCTCATCTATTCAACCCACGACCAAACTCCCTCACTGCTTTCCTCACACTGTCCACACAGCTGTCACTTCTCTCGTCAATCCACCATCCATCCATCCATCCATCATCCATCCATCCATCCATCCATCCATCCATCCACCATCCATCCATCCATCCACCATCCACCATCCATCCATCCATCCATCCATCCATCCATCCATCCATCCACCCATCCATCCATCCATCCATCCATCCATCCATCCACTCTGCTATCTCACCTCCTCCACTGAGGCTTTGCAGACGGAGTGAGGAAGCAGCTTATGGAGCTCAGCTCTGCAAAGACGCATCACCACCTACTTTATCCCCTGTCTGATGACTCTCCGGGGGGATATTTAACCCTTGCATGAACACACACACACATACATGATGACTCCCGCGTAAAGCCAAGCGTAGATTTAAGAATAATCTGATCTCCGATCCCGTCGTGGGCGGCTCAAAGCTCCGACGTCAGAGAGTTTTCCAGTCTGTGTAGTGGAGGAGGTGACAGGACAACAAAACATATGAGAGTGAAACGCATCATACGAGTATGAGTGTGTTATTTTTATCCTCTTCACGATCAAATGTTGATTACCTAACTTTCTATTCCCATCTACAGACGCCGTGGGTTTCTAAACACTGTGTAGCAACATAATCCAAGGAAAGGCCTAAATGCAGATGCAACAGGAGGCAGCAACGAAAACACGAAACTTACAGCGTCCAGAAACGCAAAGATCCGAAAGCACACGGACGAAAACGCTGACATACAGGAAGACAATGAACTGACGATGAAACCAGGTGAAGGCAGACTAACGAGACACGGATGAAACTAATCAGGATGGAACAGGTGATCAAAACGCAACAAAGGCCCAAATCATGACACACTAGGAAGGAGAGGTTGAGGCGAGGGGTTGCAGTCAGCAGCTACACAGCTGGATGTACTGCAGTTGGTGACTGGGACTCAGGGTTAAGGTGTAACATCTCGTCCTGCTCCTGAAGGTTACGTTTTATGTATTTTATGTTATTCATTCATTTTGTTTTGCTCTTCTCCGCTCTCATAGATTTTGTTCTTGGCTAATTTCCCGACGCTTCACCCTGTTTTTATTTGTTTGCCTTTCTCTGAATTGATCTCTCGTTTATTTTTATTTTATATTTTTATTTTATTTATTTTATTTTATTTTATACATATGTTTACATCTTTACGTTTGGACAGAGAGAAACGTAATTTCAATTCTGTGTATGTCTTGTACATTTGCAGTTTTGACAATAAAAAACGTGAAACTTGAACTTGAAACCTGTTTGTGTCTCTCTCTTTCAGGGTTATGCCTAGTCCGGCACGGTATTGGTTGAAGATGCAGTCACATCTTCCTCCTCTGTGGCTCTTCCTCAGGTTTTTTGTGGGAATGTTTTTCCTCACTCGAACCAAGGGTCTAAGGACAGAGGGTGTCACTCCCTGTACAGATTGTAAAGCCTCAGAGGAAAATGGACTTTGTGACTTTGCACTGTATAAATAAAATCTGATTTGATTTAAAGACTGTTTGCATTCAAGGTCCTGAAGTCTCTGAGCTCGAGTCCATTTGCCTGAATACTTCAGTCGTTACATAAGGCCGTGAACTTAAATCCAGCCGGGGCGATGTGATCGTCCATCTCTGCTGAATTTCTTTAAACCAAAAGTAGACAGATAGTTCTAAGCAGATGAATAAATATGATGGCGGTTATAATTAGCAGCTTGTGGTCATTTGCATGTGTAGTGAGGGATGATGGGAGCGCTCTGCATGGAAAGTTTAATACGAGAGCAAACACCCATATGGCGAGCGATGAGTGGAAATCACAGATTCTGTGAAAACACCAGAGGCAACAATGAAGCCACTAAACTGAGCACAAACAAAATGTAGACCTCAGGCTAACTGTCTGTGTCTGTCTGTGTGTGACAGGGGGACGGGGAGACGAGGGGACGTCCTGACTTTGAGATGAGGAGGTCAGCTGAGGGAGAAAAGACAGCGGGACAATAATGAGGAGAAATGAGGACAACAGCACGTCCTGTGAGAGCAGTCATCAGGTATGATGTGACAGAGCGAGTGTCAGACATCATTCAATCTTTCATCAGTGTCCGTGTCACGGACGTTGGCTGATACTTCGCGGCACTAATAAACAACAGAAAGTCTCTGAGGAAGAGGTCGCTCCACCACACATCTCCAAAACAGCCTCAACGTCTCTGAACTCTACTCAGAGGATGAACACCATTCGTCCAGTGAGCCAAACATCAAGCAGCGGCCTGGTTACATTGAAAGCTTGGCCAGCTCCTGTTCTGGCACGACACCTGTCAGCATCTGCCCCTGTACACCTTCTTCTTCTTCTTCTTCTTCTTCTTCTTCTTCTTCTTCTTCTTCTTCTTCCTGGTGGTCTTAAACTTCTCTTGTACAAACACTAAAACTCCCCCGGTGCTCTGAGCTCACAGTCCAGTCAACCCGGCTAACAAACTGAGCTAACATGAGCTAACAGCAGCTAACAAATGGAGCTAACAGACTGAGCTAACATGAGCTAACAGCAGCTAGCAAATTGACCTTACATTGAGCTAACAGACTGAGCTAACATGAGCTAACAGCAGCTAACAAACTGAGCTAACATGAGCTAACAGCAGCTAACAAACTGAGCTAACAGCAGCTAACAAACTGAGCTAACATGAGCTAAAGGCAGATAGCAAACTGAGCTAAAATTAGCTAACAAACTGAGCTAACATGAGTTAACGGCAGATAGCAAACTGAGCTAACATGAGCTAACAGCAGCTAACAAACTGAGCTAACATGAGCTAAAGGCAGATAGCAACCGAGCTAACAGCAGCTAACAAACTGAGCTAACATCAGCTAACAAACTGAGCTAACAGCAGCTAACAGACGGAGCTAACAGCAGCTAACAAACTGAGCTAACATTAGCTAACAGCAGCTAACAGACTGAGCTAACATGAGCTAACAGCAGCTGATCACTGTTCACCTGGTCACAGGTCAGTGTGAAATCTGTGAGTTTATGAGAGAAAAGTTAGACAATGTCGCTTTAAATGAAACTCTCGTAGAACATTCAGCTTTCAATGGCAGGAAAACAGTCTTTGCTTTTAAGATAGGATCTTTTTCATGTATTTGTTTGGGGGACTACGAGCAGGGAAATCAGCTGAGAAAGATAAACCTAAAAATAAAATAATGCAAAGTCGACTTTAGGCATACATCAAAATAATCTCACCACAGGCTCCATTTAGTGGCAGCTTGGCAGCTTTTGATCATATCACACAATCAAAAGCCCGGGGCAGTTTAAACTCGACTCAAAGAGCTCAGAAGAACAAATCCAGGACAGCGAAGACAAACTCCGTCTGCTGAGGAAGATCATGTGATATGACTGAAAGCTCCAGAACAATGAACCCGTGCTGAGACCTTTTCATCAGCGGCTGTTTTTCATCTAAACGTCTGGTTGTCTATGAACGGTTCAGTGTGTAGGAGCTGTGTGAAGCTGCAGACTGCACCCAACTGATTACCACTCGCCTCACCCTCCTGTTCCAAGGATGAAGGATAAACTACAGTGGCCACACAACCCGCTCCCGTCTGTAGATATAAAAGATGAATTTTAAGGTAACAAACTATAACAATCCATATTTTAGGTTAATATATGCAAATATAAACAGTTATGCTTATTATATTCCATCTTCTGTAAATATTTCACACTGGACCTGCACTGATTTTTATTTTTCACCATTAATGACTGTACTTTGTTAAATGGCTACAAATGGGGAACCTATGGAGGCCATGTAAGGACATTTTCCTGGACCCAAATGATGCTTGTTAGGTACAGAGACCACATCAGCAATGACTATACAAAAACATTTACGGCTGCCCATCATGAGCCCGGCGAGGTTTTTCCTCGCCACTGTCGCCAAGTTGCTTGCTCATGGTGTGATTTGTTGAGTCTCTGTAGATAATATTATATCGAGTACAGTCTAGACCAGCTCTGATTGAAAAATTAAGTAACAACAGCAGTGTGATTTCAAAATAAGAGTCTGTGGACCTAACAGGAAGAATTGACAACTCTGGTGGTGGTGTGTGTCAGACATATTCACCCTGAGGCGTCGATGACAGAATATGTGGGTCACACGGGAGCGATCCACACATAGCGTAGCACATAAAATTGCCATAAAGGTTTTCTGTTTACAGCTGTGTTCCACACACACACACACACACACACACACACACACACACACACACACACACACACACACACACACACACACACACACACACGCATCATCCATCCTGGCTGTGAACAGTTCGAGTGTGCCGGTGATATACAGCCAATCAAACACTTGAAGCCACAGTGGATCCAAGCATCACATCTGTTGTTCCCGCTGTGCCGGGAGAAATCCCAACTGCTGAAAACAATCATGCCTCAGCTGCAGGTCTGAGGAGGAGGAAACTCAATTATTGCAGATCTCTGCCGTCCAAATTACTAAACACCCCGATGAATGAGCTGACGTAGGAGAGGAGAGTCTTTACTGGAAGTAATGGGAAATTCATGAATTTCAATCGACTGCTGATATGGATTAGATCAGAACTTGACCCCAACCCCCGACAGTGTTTTATGACCGAGGAGGCGATTTCACCTTCTGAATGGGACAATAAACCTGCTGTGTTTTATCACCTTGAATAATAGCCACTTCGTTACATTTAAAGGTGCAGCCTGACAGATTTAGGAAGGTCTATTTACAGAATATTGCAGAAATATAAGATAATGTTCTTAATTGATAGTTACATAATAATAAGTGGTGAAACTGGTTTTCCCTCTGATGTCCTCCGGCTGCTCCGCCTCAACTCTCTGTGATTTACAGAGTTTATGATGGACAGTGAAGTAAACTGCTGACAGCTGTAGCTGCTGTTAGCTCATGTTAGCTCAGTCTGTTAGCTGCTATTAGCTCATGTTAGCTCAGTCTGTTAGCTGCTGTTAGCTCATGTTAACTCAGTTTGTTAGCTGCTGTTAACTCATGTTAGCTCAGTCTGTTAGCTGCTGTTAGCTCAGGTTAGCTGAGTCTGTTAGCTGCTGTTAGCTCAGTTTGTTAGCTGCTGTTAGCTCAGTCTGTTAGCTGCTGTTAGCTCATGTTAACTCAGTTTGTTAGCTGCTGTTAGCTCATGTTAGCTCAGTCTGTTATCTGCTGTTAGCTCATGTTAGCTCAGTCTGTTAGCTGCTGTTAGCTCATGTTAACTCAGTTTGTTAGCTGTTGTTAGCTCATGTTAGCTGCTGTTAGCTCATGTTAGCTCAGTCTGTTAGCTGCTGTTAGCTCAGGTTAGCTGAGTCTGTTAGCTGCTGTTAGCTCAGTCTGTTAGCTGCTGTTAGCTCATGTTAGCTCAGTTTGTTAGCTGCTGTTAGCTCATGTTAGCTCAGTCTGTTAGCCGCTGTGAGCTCATGTTAGCTCAGTCTGTTAGCCGCTGTTGGCTCATGTTAGCTCAGTTTGTTTGCCGCTGTTAGCTCATGTTAGCTCAGTCTGTTAGCTGCTGTTAGCTCATGTTAGCTAAGTATGTTAGCCAGCCTGTGAGCTCAAAGCAGGGAGTGTTAGTGTTTGTACCACAGGCTGTTTCAGGCAAAGTGAAGCCAGTGTTGTGCCAGAACCAGAGCCAGGGATGAGTGAGCTATGTAACTGAGCTCTGCAGCCTCTGTAGACTTAATGGCAGAGGAGAAGTGAGCGAAGAGGAGCCAGTCATGGTCCAATATGCAACTTTAAAACAAGTTAACTATTTCTTTTGTAGGTACAGACAAAGCTCTGACGGTTTCCTTATGGAAAGTTAAGTAAACTGCTGACAGCTGTAGCTGCTGTTAGCTGATGTTAGCTCAGTCTGTTAGCCTGGTGCTGCCCGGCCTGTAAGCTCAGAGCACCGGGGGAGTTTTAGTGTTTGTTCCACAGGAATTTTGGATCACCGGGAAGAAGAAGAAGAAGAAGAAGAAGAAGAAGAAGAAGAGGAGGATTTCAGGGGCAGAGGCTGACAGGTGTCGTGCCAGAACAGGAGCTGGGCAATGTAACCAGGCTCAGCAGCCTCTATGGACATAATGGCAGAGGAGAAGAGAGTGAAGAGGACGCTGACGGAGGAAGCTAAGAAGAGAAAAGGAGAGAGTGAGCGAGCAAGAAGCCGCCGGACAAGAGTAAATGTGGGACTGACTTTTAGTGGTTGGTGAGAGCTTGGTGAAATAAAAGGTTGAAAGACAGACGCCGAGCTGGACTGACTGCTGCTGGACTAGTCTCTGATATCAGCCGCTGCTGGACTAGTCTCTGATATCAGCCGCTGCTGGACTAGTCGCTGATATCAGCTGCTGCTGGACTAGTCTCTGATATCAGCCGCTGCTGGACTAGTCTCTGATATCAGCCGCTGCTGGACTAGTCCCTGATATCAGCTGCTGCTGGACTAGTCTCTGATATCAGCCGCTGCTGGACTAGTCTCTGATATCAGCTGCTGCTGGACTAGTCTCTGATATCAGCCGCTGCTGGACTAGTCTCTGATATCAGCCGCTGCTGGACTAGTCTCTGATATCAGCCGCTGCTGGACTAGTCTCTGATATCAGCCGCTGCTGGACTAGTCTCTGATATCAGCCGCTGCTGGACTAGTCTCTGATATCAGCCGCTGCTGGACTAGTCTCTGATATCAGCCGCTGCTGGACTAGTCTCTGATATCAGCCGCTGCTGGACTAGTCTCTGATATCAGCCGCTGCTGGACTAGTCTCTGATATCAGCCGCTGCTGGACTAGTCTCTGATATCAGCCGCTGCTGGACTAGTCTCTGATATCAGCCGCTGCTGGACTAGTCTCTGATATCAGCCGCTGCTGGACTAGTCTCTGATATCAGCCGCTGCTGGACTAGTCGCTGATATCAGCCGCTGCTGGACTAGTCTCTGATATCAGCCGCTGCTGGACTAGTCTCTGATATCAGCCGCTGCTGGACTAGTCTCTGATATCAGCCGCTGCTGGACTAGTCGCTGATATCAGCCGCTGCTGGACTAGTCCCTGATATCAGCCGCTGCTGGACTAGTCCCTGATATCAGCCGCTGCTGGACTAGTCTCTGATATCAGCCGCTGCTGGACTAGTCGCTGATATCAGCCGCTGCTGGACTAGTCTCTGATATCAGCCGCTGCTGGACTAGTCTCTGATATCAGCCGCTGCTGGACTAGTCTCTGATATCAGCCGCTGCTGGACTAGTCTCTGATATTTTTTGACGAATGCACAGCTGTCCATATTTACCACAGTGGGATTAAACTCTGAAACATGGGGGCGCTAAATTGCAATAAAGAAATGTGTTTATGTGTTTATGGGGTAAAAATCTGCTGATCAGGTTTCTGGGCTGTCTTAAGAGTATTTATGGTTTTGTCATTTGTCATGGGTGACACCATCTTTTAACAGACTGGCTGTTTTGCCACTAAAAGCAGTACTCAAGACAATTAAGTATTGAATGCTAACATCTCCCAAAAAAAAAGCGCCGACACGAGAAAAAAAAATCCAGAGAGAGGAAATATTTCTCCTGAGTTCAGCGTGAAGCGTTTCTGTTCAAGCACATTAGCCACATCAGTCAGCACCTGAGCGCTCAGCAGCCTGTGTAATCCACCACCGCCCACCTCACACACACTCACACACACACACACACACACACTGTCAATACAGCCGCCCGGGGGTCGAAGGAGGGGGCATCCAGGCGAGATCATGGGGAGCATGGGAAAGGAAGAGCGGGCTCGATAAAGATGATGGACCAAATAAAACTGTGTTATAGTACCAAAAAATCAATTTCACATTCAGCTCTGAACTCACTGCATGTTAGGCAGTGAGCTGACCAGTCATTAAAACACAGAGTCTCTTCAAAATTATCAGTTTCATTTAAAGAGATGCTTCAATATTTGCTGTCTGAGGACATTTATAAAGCTACATCCAGGAGACTGTTAACTTAGCTTAGCATAATGACTGGAAACAGATGGAAACTGCTAGCCTAGGGGGGCTAACATGTTGCCTTTCTTCAATTTCTACAAAACTGTAAAAACATTAAAATATTCTTCTCGCAAAAAAACATGGAGCTAGGACCAGAAGGTAAATATATCTTTATAATGGATAAAGAATAAATTTTGTAGCATTTTCTAATTCTGAGCTCATAAATACACAAAAATAAGAAGAAGACAAAAACTGCAATATATGATTTCAATGTTGTACCTGACATGTTTTGTCACTAAATGTCGTGGATGGAAATTAGAGAAATATAAATATAATAAATTAAAATACAAAAAAAAGATTTTGCTCCTCTCAAGGTTCGACTATGTTTCTCAGGTAAACTGATAATGTGCATCATGTTATGTAAATAACATCAGCTGTGACATAAACATCAAATGAAAACAATAAAAATAAATTTTACATTTGAATATTTCATAGGTTTTTATTATCTACAGGAGGAAACGACGTCTTTGCAGGGGAAATATTATAAATGTTGCTTCAAATTGAGCTTAATCAATCATTAGATAATCATTAGATGAACATTATCACATAACTGTAACTGAACAGCTGATTAATTCACATTTACAACCAAAAAAAGTTCAAACTAAGCCATAAAAGGACGTTTTCATTATATATGAAGAAGATTTTAGCTTTAGTGTCTCTGCAGCGTGAACGTCGTGTCTTACCTGAGGCTTTCGGACAGATGTGCTGTTGTTCTTTTTTTTTTTCTTGCTTCAGTGTGACACTAACGGCAGCAGCTCCGTCTCAGCATCCAGCATCCTCTCCGGTACTCTCCTCCTCACTGCCAGCCTCCTCCACACACACAGCGTAGTAAACGCCTCGCTCCGCCTCCCTCCATCCCTCCGTCCCTCCATCCCTCCATCCCTCCATCCCTCCATCCCTCCATCCCTCCTCCTCTCTCTCTCTTTAACTAAATCCGTCCACTCTCATCTCATCAGCAGAAGACAAAATGGTGATGACTGCTGCCAGTGAAGGCAGAAGAAATAAACAGTTTATACAGTTTAAAAATCATCCACTGTCACGGCAAATAACATTTATCCAAGCACAACTTAGTGCTTCTTTATTTGCTTTATTCTAGTACTGAATATAATAGGTCAATAACTGATATATATTAATATTAGATATTACTTCATGGGGTAGCTGTAGCTCAGTTCTTGGTCGGACCACAGTACGTAGAGTGGACTGATGTGCCCCTGAGCAAAGCATCAACACGACTACATGGCAGCACACTGTAAGAAAGAAACATGGAAAAAATAAAGTAAAATACTTCAGATAAATGTCAAAAACTATAAATTTCCTGGAATATTTAGAAGAAATACAGTTATTATACAGATTTATCCTGAATTATTACCATAAAACATCTTTAATAAAGTTCTGTGAGAGTTCAGTGAGTAATAACTGTGATTTGAATTTTTTATTCTTTATTTTTTAAACAGAAAACTACTGTAAAAAATTATTATTATGTATTTTTATTAACAAATTGTAGCAGCTTATTCAAATATATTTCATTATGATTATTAAACTTAACCTGACTAAACAACTCATACGTTTATGAATGACAGATTAAACCGATGGCGTCCGATCACTCTGACGTTCTTTGTCCTGTCTGGCTGTGTCATGGTTGCAGACTGTGAGCGTGAATGTTTGCACGTTGAACGCACCCTAAAGTCTGATAGATTGCCTCATGTGATGTCACATGAGTCAGCGTTGGTTGGCGGCGTTGCAGACGTCTGTAGCTGTAAAAGGTTGAATGAATTATTCTTAAAATAAAAGGCCTGAATTCATCTTTCAGCATCGTGATCTTCCACAGTCAGCACTTCACTTCCTCTCCTGGTATTGTTTAACAGATTAAAGCTCGGCCTCCCCGTGCGCTACAAAGAGCCCCGCGCTCTCGCACCATATGGGAATACTTTCCAATACGTCTATTTTTGGTGCTTTATTTTCCCCCTCGAGCTAAACAGCTGCACTTATTATGTGCAATACAATACAAATCCAATAGGCCTGCTGCACTGTGCAATTAGAGCCCATAATGATTATGTAATTCTATTATTCAGCAAACGGAGCCGAGAGTTAACCTTAAGCCATTTCAGAGGAACGGTCACTGGAGCAACAAAGAGCGAGCGGCGTCACGCTGACATGTGAAATGCTTCCTCATGTCACGGCGCCAAAATAAACTTTGATTTATTGAGCTGTGGTCGGAGTTTCCCAGAGGAACTCTCTCTGCCTTTTAAAGCTTCAGCCGAAATTAAACAACTGCCACTCAATGTGCAGCAGTGACCGGCCTCATGTTGCCCTCTTGTGGCTCCTTCATTGTAATGTTTAATGATTTGCCCGCGGCCTCCTCCTCCTCCTCCTCCTCCTCCTCCTCCTCCTCCTCCTCTTCCTCCTCCTCTGTCATTACACTGCATTGCACATTTAATTGGCCAAACGTTTCACTGGGTTGGAGATTTGCACAAATTTAAAGTTCATTCAACCTTGAAAATAAAGTGACAAAACAAACCGGTGAGCCGCAAAACAAGTCAGTGTCAGTGTCAGTGTCAGTGTCAGTGTCAGTGTCAGTGTCAGTGTGACACCTTAGATCGAGCCACAAACAGGAAGTGATGCAGGATAACAAAATAAAACAACATAAAACAAATAAAGCACATTTTACCTACGCTGTAAAAAAAACAAAAATTCTGGTTGTCAGAATTTTACCGTAATAAATAAAGTATAACCTACAGTTGCTTTCACGTTTATGAAACGTTGATTTTTTTCCATAAAAATGAAGATTTTTCTATGAAATATTACAGTGTTTTACTGTATAATTAATAATCTCTAATAAAAAATACTACTTCATACTGTAAATTCTCTTAAAATATCGTAGATTTGACTTGACATGAAAACATTTAAATCCCACCTGTGGCTCTTTCCCGCATCTCTCTCCACATTTCCTGTCACTCTTCAAGCTGTCTCTGTCAAATAAAGTTAAAAAAGGCCAAAAAAATAATAATAAATAAATAAATAAATAAATAAAGTGTGAACATTAATTTCTTAAGACGCTTTAAATTGCAAGAAAAAATACGATCATCATCATCATCCTTTTTTCATGAGAAACAAATTAAAATCAAGGGATTACCAAATGGCAGCAGAAAGGTTTTCAGGACCTGCTGGTGGAATGTAGAGCGGAGCCAGTGTCGTGCCAGAACCGGAGCTGGGCAATGTAACCGGGCTCAGCAGCCTCTGTGGAAATAATGGCAGAGGAGAAGAGAGTGAAGAGGACGCTGACAGAGGAAGATAAGAAGAGAAAAGGAGAGAGTGAGCTGGGCTGACTGCTGTTGGGCTCGTCAGTAATAGTCGCACACTGTAGATTATTTGTTAATAACATTTCAACCATCAGCTCGAGGTGTTTTCCAGCCTCACATATTTACATAATTATGCAAACACTTCATTAATTACATAAACCGAAGAAGAGGCCTGTGTGTGAGCCGAGGTGTTCCTCAGCGGAGGCTGATGGATGCACGATGTGATGCGATGGAATCACATTCGCAAACGATGCAGAAGCGCTTCGGGGAGAAAACCAGAGCTGTGAGCGAGCCGTCCCCGAACACTGCACGGATATGAGCGTGTAATTATAGAAAGAGCGCGCTCACGGGGGTAAATTAAGTTCTAACAAGCCGGCGGTTTAAGATGATGTCAGGGAGGCTCACGGCTCCAGAAACCATCCTCGTGTTAGAAGTGGCGACAGTAGAAGTCATGAAAGAACAAAGAGGTTACGTAAGTGCCGATTATGTCAAAATGCTGAGGACTGGAACGCCGGACACATTTTGGATACATAGCCGGACGAGGAGGCCACCAGGTTCACCAGCGATGTGAAAAAGGCAGCCAGAGAAAAGCTGCTGGAGCTTTCCTTCTTGCTCAGCTCCTGTTCTGGCACGACACCGCCCCCACTCCCTGTCAGCTCGCCTGTAAACCTCCTCCTCTTCTTCCCAGAGGTCCAATTTGTCTACCGCTCCTCTGGTTCTCCACACACAAACAATCGATCGTCTCCCTGCTCCTTACTCAGGATCTTGATCTTTTTCCTGCATGTGGCTACCACACAATAATGCCTTTACAGAAACACCTGTGACCTCTGACAAGTTCGCTTTCTCTGCTACCATCTCCCAAAATTTATTTTTCCTCCATGCTGCTCCGAGCAGGAACACCAAATCACCAAATCTGGACATCGACGG
Organism: Collichthys lucidus; assembly: GCA_004119915.2. Classification (NCBI taxonomy): domain Eukaryota; kingdom Metazoa; phylum Chordata; class Actinopteri; family Sciaenidae; genus Collichthys; species Collichthys lucidus. Next base: position 30,495,744 of record CM014093.1, read on the forward strand.
TTTCCACTAGACGGTAGAAACCAGCGACAGCAGGAGACACGTGATGAACGACACATGACGGATAAATGGCAGATTCATGAGCATGACTGCTGAGAGCAGAAGGTCAGCGATGTGTGTGTGTGTGTGTGTGTGTTCAGTAATGTCATTAATAACCTCAGGTATGAAGATAAATCGTAGAGATGCTCTACATGCCTGAATGCCTGGAAGTGTGTTTGCTACAGACATGTCATAACCAATCAACTTGCATCTCTGTTGTTGGCATTAAACAAAGTCATGGAGCAGAACTTTTTTAGTCTTTCGATCGCCGTCTGACTGTCCCCGAGGTTTTCATGTGACGCCGCCACAAAGAGTCAGAAAGAAAATGCTGTGAGAGCGAAAGGAGACGGAGGACGAGGAAATTCAGAAAGAAAAACTGCAACAAGTTTCCTCAAAATAATGACAAAACACCCTGGAGGAGCTACTTCAAACACAATCCACGCAGCCTGGCTGACGAACTGAACCTCCAAGAATAAACGACTTCTTGTGACATCGAGGGTTTTATGTGTATGCACTGTGCATGTAATTAGCTCATAACCCTCACTGCCACCCTACAGACGAGGCAGACCGCGTCTCCTCATGAGTCACCCGCCCGTCCAAGACACTAATTAACAGTGACTAGCGCTGCTGAGGTAGAAACCAGCAAAGTGTCGAGTAGGAGTTTGGAGGATGTTTGAGATGAGTGTTGACAAAGTTGAAGGTCCAAGCAGCATCATCGCCGACCCCGCCTGCACGGCTCTGAAGCGCCCTCTACAGGACGGATGCTCAGCCGGGTTGTCATGGTTACAGCAGCAGCAGCAGCAGCAGCAGCATGCACCGCTGTCTGCAGGGCCTGAAGATCAGCCCTGTGCCCTGCATACTGAATCTATTAATGATATAATGAACTAACTGTTACTAACTTACAGAAGCTCTGAGCAGTCATGCATTCATGATTTCATTTGTTTTCTTCTTGAGAAAACGGGAGAATTTTCTCGAGATCCTGAGACGGTGAACTTTGTTTTCTTGATATAACGACATACTTAACACGAGAAACCGAGAAAACAAAAGGGTAATGTCAAAGGAGTATGTTTAGATCATCCGTCAGTCAGCAACAGGTCAGCACAGCATGGACACGTGTGATGGAAAACACATGATGATTAATATTATCATTATTTTGAGATCTCTGATTAATTATGCTGTTATCTCGAGAACACAGAGTCTCCTAATCTCCAGAGAATGATCCTGTTATCTCGGCGTGACATAAAGAAACCCGAGCTCTCAAGAAAACAAATGAAATAATGAACGCGTGACTGCTCAGGGCTCCTGTAGGGAACATGATTAGGTCTTAAAAGAGCAGCCAGGGTCACCAGAGTCATGTAATCTCAAGACCTCGAGAAAATGATTCCGTTATCTTGGGATAACATTTGTTATTTCGACATAATGACGTAAAAAACTCGAGATATCAAGAAAACTAATGAAATTAACCACTCAGGGCTTCCGTATTAACTTATTCATGGTGAGATGTTTGACCATCGTCTTCTTTGAGCATTTCAGGATTTTTCAGGATTTTGTTGCCACTGTTGGAACTTTTTTTTGAAACACGTTGCTCGCATATCATTTCAGTTTCAACATTTGACTTAGGTCTGACAGCTGTTTTTAACACACTTCTGGGTGCGGAATCCAAAACTGATCTCAGTTTTTCTTTATAACGTCAACTTTTTGAACGGTTTTCTTAAAAAATATGTTTGTTGAATCCTCGTGAATTTCAAAATCTGCATGATTGCTGTCACTGCGTTCTTCAGCATCACTCAGATCTTCTAGAGGAGAGAGTTGTTCGAAAACTGGCACTGGAATTTCAGCTGAATGGAGCGTTGGTCTTATAGCTGACGGTATATTAGGATATTCTGTTTGACTTTTATTTTTCTTGGTAAATCCTGATGCTTTCACTAAACAAAAGTAACGTGCAATGATCTTTCCGGGGATACCAAACGCAACTTTTCACGTGTTCCTTTAGTCCACATGCGTAAACTCTGCACACACTGCTTGCACACTTTGTGAGGGTGCTCCCATGTCTTGTTGTCTTGATCGCAGAGTTTTACTTTAAAATATGCAAAATATGCTTGTTGGACAAACGCACTGATGTTTGCTTTGCTCTGACTAGCACAAACACAGCAAAAGGAGTCAGGGCTGTTTTCGGCATTTACGACAAGTAGCAGCAGGAGCAGACATGATCTGCAACAAAGGAAATATAAAGCACTAAGATGGAATAGTTACAAGCTTTAAACTACAAAAACCGTTCATTCTACTATGCCGGCTCTCTGTGTGCAGATATTGACAGTACTGATCTGTTGGGAGCTGCACACCTCTCACCAAACAAACAAGCTGCCAATTTTAGTTTCAATCAGCATAAATGTTTAAAATTGTTCCCCAGTGTTTTCAGTCGGCCGGTCGGTCGGTGCTTTCATGACCTGACTTCTTTGCAAAGAAGGAAAAAAGACAAAATGTTAATTTGGCATGAGCCTGCCATTTATTGTTATTGAGGAAGTTAACATGGTTAACTGCATTGAAAGTCATACAATAAAACCTCTTAAGCTTTGTGAGAGGTCCCTCCCTGTGTCACAGAGAGAAAGCTGTAGGAATATACATACAGTATATCTTATTGGCAAGTAGATATGTTTTTTTAGTAAGTACATTCTCCTCTACCGGGTACTCATGTACAATATACATGTTAAAAAATATAGTTTGTTTGCATTGCGGTCACCGTTTTTTTTTTCTTTTTTTGTTTGTTCAGGATGAAATAATTCACATTTAAGTGTTACAGGTTCTTGAATGGCGGCGGAACTAAAGAGCACTGTTTTGTTTTTGTTTGTTTTTTTAATAGCTGTCACATACACAGAGGCATATGCATAGAAGGCACGTCTATGCATCTAAATTGCTTACATGATAAATGGAAAGCAGTTTTACCATCTGGGAAGAAAAAACAAAAGTTTTTAAAGAACATTCTCACACACACACAGGACACGAAGAAAACGCCACAAGCAAGCACTCCACGAAACATGAAGACAAACTCATCCGTGTGAAGATAAAACCGCGTACAGTACGACACGCTGCAGAAGATCTCAGCCGGTGGGTGGCGATCACTCGGAGAATTTTCAAAGAACACTTGCTGTGAAAGCAGCAAAAGGAGTCGACGAGTTTGAGGGAGGAAGCAGCCTCCGAAAAAAAAAAAAAAAACACAAAACAAAAACACTGATTTCATGATTTTTTAAATCGTTACACAAAAAGAAGCTGTTCAAATCCTGGATCAGTGGTTGTTGTTGAGAACTGTCCCTCAAAAAACGAGGAGAGCCGCTTGTTCCTTTTTCTGTTTTTTCAAATTCCCCACAGAGTTTCTGAGTCAGCGCTGTTACAGTTACAAGTTCAATCGAAGCGACGGCTGCAGTTTCTCAAGGCGTAGTGATGGTGAGCAAATGTGCAGAAGCTCGAGAAGACAAAAAAATACTTTAGGCCACGCGTTTGAAATGAGTGTTGTGGATCCAGAAACATCAGACTTCCCTAAACACTGCAGCTGATCGTGAAGATGAAGTTAAAGGAATAGTTTGACATTCGATTCCCACTGTTATCGCTGTATGCTAGATGTTAGCTTAGCTTAGCATAAAGACTGTAAGCGGAGGGAAACTGCTAGCCTGGCTCTGTCTGAAGGTGACAAAACCTTTGGACCACGACTCGTCATCTTTCTGTTTTTTTTTGTTTACACATTAGCTTTAGGTTTGCTGGTAGGTTGGTTGCTAACTGTTTCTACCCGTTTCTAGTCTTTATGCTAAGCTAAGCTAAGCTAATCAGCAGTGCGGTGATATTTAGCATACAAACAAAAGAGCGGTCTCATCGAAAAAGGCAGAGTTTCTTTTTACAACAACATATCGATGTAGAAATATCTCGTTAGCTACATGCTGGAACCATTTCTTGGCCGGGAGCAGTGACTGAACGATGCTAAGCTAGGCTAATTAGTAGTAGCATCACTTTTAGCATACAAACACGTGTTATTGAAAAGGCAGATATTTCTTTTTACAGCAGCTGATCAATGTAAAAATGTCCGGCTAGCTCGGAAGTATTTCCTGTCCGGGAGCAGTGACTAGCTTCGTCCTGTTTCCAGTCGTTATGCTAAGCTAAGCTAATAAGCTGTGGCGTCGTATTTAGCATACAGACAAGCTTTTTCTTCAACACACTGATGTAAAAAAAAGACGTCTGGTAGTTACACGCTGGAACTATTTCTCGGACCTGGAGCACTGACCTTTATCCTGTTTCCAATTTTTATGCTAAGCTAGGCTGATCAAAATTAGCATCACATTTAACATACAAACATGTGAATGGTATAAAAACTTCTCGTTTCTTTTTACAGCAGCTGATCAATGTAAAAATGTCCGGCTAGCTGGAAGTATTTTCTGTCCGGGAGCAGTGACTAGCTTCGTCCTGTTTCCAGTCGTTATGCTAAGCTAGGCTAATCAAAACTAGCGTCACATTTAGCATACAAACATGTGAGCGGTATTAAAAACCTCTCATTTCATAGGCAGATATTTCTTTTTTACAGCAGCTGATCAATGTAAAAATGTCTGGTAGTTACACACTGGAACTATTTCTCGGACCTGGAGCAGGGGCTAACTGGCTTAGCGTCCATCCTCTTTGTTTCCAAGCCTTTATGCTAAGCTAAGCTAATCGGCTACCGGAGGTAGCGTCATATTTAGCCTTCAGATGTTCTCTGCAAAAAAAAAAAAAAAAGTGAATCTGCAAAATCTCAAACTATTCCTTTAAACGGTTTAACGATAAACAGAAAGACAAGAAAATATTCTCCTATAGAAACCTGTATATATATTTATATTTATGTGTGTGTGTGTGTGTGTGAGTGTGTATAAACTACTGAATCCAGCTGACTATCACAGGGCCAACAATCTATAACCACAACAATGACTATCTATAGTGCCAAAGCTGAGAAATGTGTGATTGCTTCTTAAAACAGTGACTCTTAAAAAATTAAGTACATGTGGTGCTCAAAATAGGCAATGGTACACGAAAAGGCATTTATCTTTTAAAACAAACAAACAATGAAAAAAAAAATTAATGCAAAACTTAAAAAACAAGTTTTTTTTTTTTGGCAGCCGTGTGTCTGCGACTGAGATACACAACAGACTGCCCTGAAATCTGAAATACGTCGTCACACCGACTTTGACATTAGAAGTGCAGGCATGAAAACAAACTTACCCCTAACCCTCCCACCCCGACCCCAGATTAGATTATTTATTTTTTATTATAAATCCACCAGGTGAATCTTGAAGGCTTTTTTAAACTGTAACTGTTAACGCTGCTAAATAAAAGTGCAGCAGTAAGGGCATTCGGCTTGAGCTCAGGAATGGTTAACTAACAGACAGACACTGCGTATCCCGACGAAAACACAAAAACATTTAAACCAAAAAAAAAAAAAAAAAAAGTTAATTCATACTCCGAAAAGCCTGAATTTAAGTTTGTTTTCGAGGCAGTTCTGGCGCAAAACAAAAAAGGAATTCATGTTTAGTGGATTACATGGTGTTACACTACAATGGCAATAGTTCTTCATTCAGAAACATTTCTCTCTATATAACACAGTGAAAACTTGACAATAATAATAATAATGATCACTGGGAAAATTTGCCACAGATAAGGTCTCGTCTCCCGCTGCCCCGATAGAGACTTTTAATTGGCTGAGAAATGTGGATTAAAAAACTCATTCGTGGTTTTGGCACAGGCCTCGCTTCCTCGTCTACAAACAATCTACATGATCTTTCCTTTGGTTAATAAAAAAAATACATAGGAAGAAAAAGAGATGAGCAAAGGTTAGCTAGTTTCTTTTTTCCTCTGGAGGGAGCGCTCGCTGTTTGCAGCCCTTGTCGGAGGGGAGGGGGACTCACAAAGGCTAAAAACCCAAACTGTGGCTGAAGTCGTGTTTCTCAAAGGCTCTTCTGATGATCACAGTGGTTTAAGAATTCAACTAGAGGGCAAATGTTCATGTACGATGAGCGAGGTCAGGGAGGACCCCGGTGTCTGTCTGCGTGTCTGCGTGTGTGTGTGTGTGTGTGTGTTTTATTTCCATTGTTCCATGTCATTACGGTCAAGTCTCAGGCGTCAAGGTGTGGCTGGCGAAAAAACTGTCAGGTATCGAGATCCTGAAGGAGACACAAAGAGAAATATTTACACCTGAACACACGAGTAATACTGTAAAATATTAAAATCTCTTTATTATACGAATGATTCACCTTAAAAAACAAGACGCAATCTTTCATTTACTCAGATTTATAAACCTGCTTTACTGTAAACGATCATATCTGTGGTTAGAAACTCGTCTTTAATAAACTTTAAAACATTCTCACAACATTTATTCCATCAATGCAACAACCAGGGTTTAAATTCAAGGACTTTTCCAGGTGCAAATTACCTCAAATTCAAGGACCTAACTCAGCAGGTGTTACAAGATTTAGATACATACGCATAACTCCTTACGTGTCCGTAACACGAGATAAAGGACGTCATATGTCAGCAGTCTTATTCGGCATCAATTTAATCTACAGGGTTCCCACACCTTTTTCATGAACAAATTCAAGCACTTTTCAAGCACCTTCAAGCACCAGTTTTTCCATTTTTCCAGCACCTTTAAATAGGTAGCCTACTAGTTGTGTTTGCCATGATGGTCATGGGAAGTGCAGCGGTGCCACTGTATGGCATAATAATATGGGTCTAATTAGCATTATTTCATATGGTGGTAGATTGACTGTTTTGATTTTTAACTAATTGTGAAATTTCAAGCATTTTCAAGCACTTCACAAAAAATTCAAGCGTTTTCACAACCTTGAAAGCACTGAATTGAAATTCAAGCATTTTCAAGGAATTCAAGCACCCGAATCTATAAAGATAAACTGTGGTTGCATTTTGTCGCCTCGACGTCTCAGGATCTGTCCATCAGTGTGAGACGAGCGTGGGAACGAGGCAAAGTGAAAATAAAGAGCCGCTCTGTGACCGTGTGACCGTCATCGTACAGATCTGTTACTGAGTTTACCTGAAACTGATCGAGCACAGGGGTCGACGGTGAATCTCATCTGTAGCTCTTCTGCTGCGGCATCAGGCCCACGTTCTCATACACTCTGGAGCTGTCCTCCCTCATCCTACACACACACACACACACACACACACACACACACACACACACGCACACACTTTGATGAGAAACGTCCTTAACAAAGACGACAAAGACAAACCGTTTCCTGGACGGCGTCACTTACTCTGTGCAGGTGGGAGTGGGAATAGGAGTGCAAGGAGGCAAAGGGCTCTGCTCTCCTCCGGTCAGGTCGGACAAAGAGTACTTAATGTTGGTGTACTCGCGCCCTTTAATCTTACTTTTCTGCAGAGAGGAGAGAACAGACGAGGGTTTAGAGGAGAGAGGGTGGCGTGCGGACAGACGGAGGTCGTATGAGCGATAAAGAAGCCGACTGCACACCTGTTCCTCCTCGATGCGTCTCTGCAGTGTTTCGATGTAGTGCTGTACAGCCATGTAGATGAATCTGTACTGCGCCTCGGTCTGCACCATCCCAGAGCGCTGAGACCGAACCATCTGGATGGTCTTTGGTACGTCGATGTCGCAGTCCACCCCTGCAGCGCGAAAGCAAAACTTTATGTTGATGACCGAGAACTAGACGGGACGGATCCCGGATATTATCGGAGACACTTTTTCTTTTTCACCTTTTTCTCTGATCACGTCGATCAGGATGTCGATCACTATAAACGTTCCCGTCCGCCCGATCCCTGCACTGAAGAACACAACAGGAAGTCTTTGAGTGTCTGCAGAGCTTTATGGTTTCACTGTGTGTGTGTGTGTGTGTGTGTGTGTGTGTGTGTGTGTGTGTACCTGCAGTGTACCGCTATAGGTCCAGCGTCCAGAATGCTCTCCTGCTTCAGGTTGACCTCCTCTAAGAAGTCGAGTACACCACCGGGGTCGGTGGGGACTCCGTGGTCCGGCCAGGCCCTAAAGTGGTACTGCCAAACTGTTCGTTCTGTGTTACCCTGGAGACGAAGAACAAGTTTTTAAAAATCACACGGGGAGAGCGTCGATGGTTTAATGACGCTCGGTTTGTCCAGAAGAAATCTGGACTTACCTGCCCGACTTTGGACAGCTTGAGTTCTCGTAGGATGTAGTCGTGTGCGGCCGTCTCTCTGACGTTACGAACGCGCATCGCTCCATATTCCTTCAGAGCCGACATGTCCGGCCAGTACTTCACACACTTACTCTGTGGAGACACAACAAGGTTCAGTACAAACCAACCAAAGTCAGCCTGGACTCTGCCAGGCTCGGCTCTGTGACGTCGTTTCAGAAGCCAGACTTCATGAACTTGCTCAGAATTGGTCATTTTTCCTGGTTTTTGAGTAAATATGCACAGGGTGTTTTATTTCGAACGCTGACTGGGTTCTCTGTGTCTGTCTGTCTTCATCGTCTAGAACGTCCCTGCTCGGCTTACCTTCCCTCTCTCCACCTCTTTGGTGGTCATGACGATGACTCGAGAGTTCTCCTGGAACACCATCCTCCAGAAGTCACTGATGGTGTTCTGCAGGCAGCCCTGAGTGGCGATGTAGCTCTTCTTCACCTTGGTGCTGTTACACTTAGAGTCCAGCTCCGGCTGCTCGCCGTGACACACAAACACACACAAGAACATGACGGCCGGCCGAACACAACACATGGAGTATACAGAATAAGTGTGTGTGTGTGTTTCCCTGAGGATGACGTGAGTTTACCATGACAGCAGATACTACCATGATGATATTGGCGTTGATGTAGTCAGAGCCCGGCTCATTTGGGTCCCTGTCATTCAGCACCACACGAGTGTGGTCGACTGCAGAGGCACAAACACAAAGAGTTAGAGAGCTCGGCGAGCGCGGCGGCCTGGAGGATTTCAAAGAACGGAGGACGAGTCACTGACAAGGCAGAATGTTCTTGTATCTGTTCTTGTTTTTGTTCTCCGCTCTCTGGCCTTCTTTACGACTGTAGAGCAGCTTGCACTCCTGTTGCTGCAAGGTCTGCACGAGAGGGAGGGAGGGGGGG
>CM014093.1:30504973-30507473 GCA_004119915.2 Collichthys lucidus
CAAACATTTTGAATAATAACAGCCCGGTTCACCGCCAAGTGTGTCCGTTTGTTCAGGGGGGACGTTAACGGTCGCGTCCGTCCAATCAGACGTCATATTTACACAAGGTTTAAAAAAGTTCAGTTAGATGTCGCAAACTGTTTGGAGCCACTCAATTCATCTTTAACAGTTTATTTTTTTTTTAATAAACTCATCTTATATCATCTATGCATTAAAGTAACTAACTACAGCTGTGAAATAAAGTTATTAAAGTACAAACTTGTATATAACTTGAGTAAATGTACTCAAAAGCACAATATAAACATTTAATAAACTGTTTAAATCACGTTATAATGTCGCTATAAACAGATATAAGTTAAAATCAAGCGATAACCCAAAAAACTGCAGTTCCTCAAACGTCCACTTGAGGCTGGCTCCAGAAGTGAGTCAGTCTCCATGAGTCCCCATGTTTCACAGCAGAATAAACATGTTTACAGCCTGGTACAAAAACAGTTTTGGTCTCTGTAGCTAATTTCCCCCCTTCCGTTCATGACACTGTACTGAGGGTGAATTTATACAACTCACCTGTTCAGGTTATATTAAGGCCCGGCCCGATTACTTCAGGTCTTTACATAACTGGTTCTTGAAATTTGCGTTTCTAAAGGAAGCTCGGCGGTGTGTCAGTTTGTTTTCTTTGAAACTAGTTTTGGTGATTTCAAATGGTGATTACACAGCTAGCTAACGCTTGTTTCTATTATTTTGTCCACCCCATTTGTATCAACGACAGGTGGTTAAACAACAGAAACACCCTCTGATTAAAACCTTCACAAAGAGAGACACCACTATTGTATATTTCATATATATTTTATTCTATACACTAAATTTAAAGCTAGAGCCAGCAGCCCGTTAGCTTAGCATAAAGACAGGAAAAACAGTTAGCCTGTCTATGTCCAGTCTTTTCTAGTCTTTTCTAGTCGTTTCCATTTTTTTAGTCTTTTCCATTTTTTCTAGTCTTGTCCAGTCTTTTCCAGTTTTTCTAGTCTTTTCTAGTATTTGCCACTCTTTTCTAGTCTTTTCCAGTCTTTTCTAGTCTTGTCCAATCTTTTCCAGTTTTTCTAGTCTTTTCTAGTCTTGTCCAGTCTTTTCCAGTTTTTCTAGTCTTTTCTCATCTTGTCCAGTCTTTTCTAGTCTTTTCCAGTCTTTTCCAGTCTTTCCAGTCTTTCTAGTTCTTTCCAGACTTTTCCAGTCTTTTCTAGTCTTATCCAGTTTTTCTAGACTTTTCTCATCTTTTCCAGTCTTTTCTAGTCTTATCCAGTTTTTCTAGACTTTTCTCATCTTTTCCAGTCTTTTCTAGTCTTTCCAGTATTTTCTAGTCCTTTCCAGACTTTTCCAGTCTTTTCTAGTCTTTTCCAGTTTTTCTAGACTTTTCTCATCTTTTCCAGTCTTTTCTAGTCTTTCCAGTCTTTTCTATTCCTTTCTAGACTTTTCCAGTCTTTTCTAGTCTTTTCCAGTTTTTCTAGACTTTTCTAATCTTTTCCAGTCTTTTCTAGTCTTTCCAGTCTTTTCTAGTCCTTTCCTGACTTTTCCAGTCTTTTCTAGTCTTTTCCAGTTTTTCTAAAATATTCTCATCTTTTCCAGTCTTTTCTAGTCCTTTCCAGTCTTTTCCAGTTTTTCTAGACTTTTCTTATCTTTTCTAGTCTTTCCAGTTTTTCCAGACTTTTCCAGTCTTTTCCAGTCTTGTTAGGAGTAACAGAAGTGACGGGTGTAAGCGTTTGGAAAAAACACAACAGTCAAACAAAGACGTAACATATTAATTAATATTAATGAATATTAATTAATATTCATTAATATTAATTAGTGACGGGCAGAGTCAGGCTAGGCTAGCTTTATGCTAAGCTAAGCGAATGCTGAAACACAGAAAAGAGTCACGTCGTTTATCAGACTGATTAAAAACAGGAATATCTGTCTAACATTAGCTAACGTAACATGTCGGCGTCCTTCTTGGTTAAACATTAATTAATTTCCTTTAACGTTCCCGCTGTGACCTCGTGGCCATGGAAACATATAGTATTTATTTACTGAGCGGCAGGTTTGAACCAGCTCTGCTGTCTTATCCTACATGTTTGTGTTTGTCCTGATTTAAATATTTCTGTTTTAAAACCAGAGTCATGTTTCTCATGTAATCTATTACCTCGCTGAGTTGTTTGTGTGACAGCACGTCCAGGACTTTGTGTCTCTGTAGCGGTTCATAGTTCAGGGAGGCCTGAATCAATGCGGCTCAATATTTGCATGAGCTGTTTAACCTCGGACGGCCTCTGTCGTTCAGTTATCAGATACTGTTGGTCTGAAACTGGAACAGATCGCTCTGTGCTCCGTCTGTGCAGCGGCATTGTTGGTGTTGCAACACATAATTATAAATAATAAAAGATGTATAATTAAAAACATTAAAACTTCTTTAGACATTCTAAAATAAGTTTTGTTGGTTGGAAAATATTGTCCTGTATTGTATATTTTACCGTTA
>CM014093.1:30512473-30589573 GCA_004119915.2 Collichthys lucidus
GCTCCATCCTCCAGCTGGAGTACGACGTTACGGCACCGAGCAGCCTTCTGAGGTACAAGACAACCGGCAGCCATTTTGTTAGTTAGCCTGCTCCTGTTCTGGCACGACACTGGCTACACCCCCCTTCAGCGAACCTCTTCTTCTTCTTCTTCTTCTTCTTCTTCTTCTTCTTCTTCTTCTTCTTCTTCTTCTTCTTCTTCTTCTTTCCTGTGGTCAAAAACACCTGTGGTACAAACGCTCCCTCTGTGCTCTGAGCTCACAGTCCGGCTAACAGACTGAGCTAACATGAGCTAACAGCATGCTAATAAACTGAGCTAACATTAGCAAACAGCAGCTTACAAACTGAGCTAACATGAGGTAACAACAGCTAACTAACTGAGCTAACATTAGCAAACAGCAGCTAACTGAGCTAACATTAGCAAACAGCAGCTAACTGAGCTAACATTAGCAAACAGCAGCTAACTGAGCTAACATTAGCAAACAGCAGCTAACTAACTGAGCTAACATTAGCAAACAGCAGCTAACTAACTGAGCTAACATTAATTAACAGCAGCTAACAAATGGAGCTAACTAACTGAGCTAACATTAGCGAACAGCAGCTAACTAACTGAGCTAACATTAGCTAACAGCAGCTAACTAACTGAGCTAACGTTAAGTAAGAGCATGCTAACAAACTGAGCTAACAATAGCAAACAGCAGCTAACTAACTGAGCTAACATTAGCAAACAGCAGCTAACTAACTGAGCTAACATTAGCTAACAGCAGCTAACAAACTGAGCTAACATTAGCAAACAGCAGCTAACTAACTGAGCTAACATTAGCTAACAGCAGCTAACTAACTGAGCTAACGTTAAGTCAGAGCATGCTAACAAACTGAGCTAACATTAGCTAACAGCAGCTAACTAACTGAGCTAACGTTAAGTCAGAGCATGCTAACAAACTGAGCTAACATTAGCAAACAGCAGCTAACAGATTGAGCTAACATGAGGTAACAACAGCTAACTAACTGAGCTAACATTAGCAAACAGCAGCTAACTGAGCTAACATTAGCAAACAGCAGCTAACTGAGCTAACATTAGCAAACAGCAGCTAACTGAGCTAACATTAGCAAACAGCAGCTAACTAACTGAGCTAACATTAGCAAACAGCAGCTAACTAACTGAGCTAACATTAATTAACAGCAGCTAACAAATGGAGCTAACTAACTGAGCTAACATTAGCGAACAGCAGCTAACTAACTGAGCTAACATTAGCTAACAGCAGCTAACTAACTGAGCTAACGTTAAGTAAGAGCATGCTAACAAACTGAGCTAACAATAGCAAACAGCAGCTAACTAACTGAGCTAACATTAGCAAACAGCAGCTAACTAACTGAGCTAACATTAGCTAACAGCAGCTAACAAACTGAGCTAACATTAGCAAACAGCAGCTAACTAACTGAGCTAACATTAGCTAACAGCAGCTAACTAACTGAGCTAACGTTAAGTCAGAGCATGCTAACAAACTGAGCTAACATTAGCTAACAGCAGCTAACTAACTGAGCTAACGTTAAGTCAGAGCATGCTAACAAACTGAGCTAACATTAGCTAACTGAGCTAACATTAGCTAACAGCAGCTAACTAACTGAGCTAACATTAGCTAACAGCAGCTAACTAACTGAGCTAACATTGCCGTAAAGCGTTACGTACTTTTCCCGACCCGGAGCCCAAAGTTACATAGTGTGAGAACAGACGTACGAATGACAGAGACACCGTTCACCTGATCACAGGTCAGAGTGGGTCACCTGATCACAGGTCAGTGTGGGTCACCTGATCACAGGTCAGAGTGGGTCACCTGATCACAGGTCAGAGTGGGTCACCTGATCACAGGTCAGAGTGGGTCAACATGAACTGTGTTTTCTTGCCAGGTGGCAGTTTGCCAGCGACGGGGCAGATATCGGGTTTGGAGTGTACAGACAGACCAAAGAGGGCGGCGGGCAGAAAGTTGCTGAGATGTTACAGATTCTGCCCAGCGAACGCTACAACGCACACCTGGTCCCTGAAGACAGCTGCCTCACCTGCCCCGAGCCCGGAGTCTGTAAGTCAACACTGCCCATCACGTAAAGATCCAGAGAGCTCTGGGTCTAGATGTTTTAGGTTTGTTAAGTCTAGCTGTCGTTAACTTCACTCTTCTTCTTGTGCAGCGTGTTGTGCTTCGACAACAGCTACAGCATCCTTCAGTCGAAGAGGGTGAGCTACAAAGTCGAGGTTCTTCCTCCTTCGGACGGGCCCGCGCAGAGTTCTCACAGCCGAGGCGACGGGAGGCTGCAGTGATCGAACCAGTCGACGTCATTTCTCTGTATTAGTTTGTAATCTGTAATTACTTTATGGTAATTTGATTAAAATAGTAACTTAACAACAGGCTGAAAATCAGTTTCACTGCCCTCGTTGGTTCATAGCTTCATGTCTCACGGTCATAATTCACGGAAAACCTTCATTTATTTGACATTTAAAGGAAATTTCGATGGAAAAGTTATATTTTAAATGACAGGCTGTTAATTATACAGTAAAACACTGTAATATTCAATTTTATACAACATTTATACGGCAAAGCAACATTTATTTTGATTAAAAAACAAAAAACTTGTATTTAGATAGTAAAATATCTAAAAAAATTACCGTAAAGTTAGAAAAAGTTAAACTGTATTTAATACAGTAAAATTCTGACAGTTTTTTACCATAAAAATCAATAATACAAACTGTAACAGACATGTACTCAACATAATAAGATAAATAAACTTATACTAACATAAATTTCTAATAAAAACACACATTATTCTTCTTTAAAGAGTTACATTTGTTTAACAAGTTTAACAGTTTTATCACGTTTTTAGTGTTAATAACCTTTAAATTTGTATAAAAATCCAGTGAACACACTGAGTGATGTCACGCAGTACTGGAGTACACTTCTACATCCCTGCGGCGCATTTGAGGCGTTGTACCACCAGAGGGCAGCGAAAAACAAGATTTTCTGCTGGCGTTAAGCTGCTCTTTAAGATTTTACATTTATTTATGAATATGTGAACAAAAGTTTGGTCATGATGTGGCTCAGATCATTCAAAACAACAACAACGTGAAGTTTATTTTAAAAGAACTTATTTCGTCGACATTTCAAAGAACCGTGTTAACGGTATAATCTCGTCACTTAACGTTCAAGCGTCGCTTTCTGGAGCTTTATCGTGTTTTTATAAACGAAACGCTCGACTGAAGTTTCTGTGTTTGCTCTCGAAAGCAGGAAAAATTAAACCGATGTGACAAAAGGGAGTAAAGTTACTTTAGGAGGTCGTTCGTCAGGTCGTGCTGCTCGTCATGTTTGATTTGACCTTTATTGTTACGGCGTATGAATGATGTTGATGATAATCGTATATGTGATGTATGAATGCAGCCGTGAACAGATGACAGACAAAATAAGATGATTTATTTTTGACTTTTACTTTCGATGTTTGTGTAATAAATGTAATAAAGGATGAATCACAAGATAAATTAATTCTTCTGACTTCATTTTTATCGCGTCACAGAACAACAGTATCAAACATTACAGCGAATAAATGATTAAAATATAATAATTATTTTGTCTCCTCTCTTCCTCATCCTCTCCTCTTCCCTGGTTTCCTTCTCTCGTCTCCTCCCATGATTCCTCCTCTCCTTTCATCCCTTATTTTATCTCCTGTCCTCTTCCCTTGTTTCCTCCTCTCCTCTCCTCTCCTCTCATGTCCTCCTATATTTCCTTCTCCCTTTCATCCAATATCTCCTCCTTGTCCTCTTATGTCCTCTTCCCTTGTTTCCTTCTCTCGTCTCCTTGCATGATTCCTCCTCTCCTTTCTTATTTCCTCCCTTGTCTCCTCCTTACTCTCCCTTGTGTCCTCTTTCCATCCTCTCCTTCTTTGTTTCCTCCTCTCCTCTCACTCCTTATCTCCTCTCCTCTTCCCCCCTTTCTTCTCCTCTTGTCTCCTTTTGATTAACCCGGTGCATTATGGACTCGATTCCACCTTTTTCCAGCAATCTTACAAACTGCATTATAATGATGCATCCATCCATTATGTCAGGGTGGAGCTGGAGTGAGAGGTGGGGTTCATCCAGAGACGTAGATGAATATAAAAATATGAACTCAAGCTATGCTGGAGATCTTCTACACAGATGTGTCCAGCAGGTGTCAGTGTGAGGACAGAGGAAGAAGCAGAGCTTACTGTCTGTTACATAACTGCAGATCACTGAATGTCAGGACCTGTAATGACACATAAATAAATCAAATAATGATTATTAGAACATTCAAACACAAAGTCCACAGGACAGATCACCAGTTTTTACACGATCAAACAATAAAAACTGATTAAAAAGTGACATTTTTCATTGTTGTTGTTGTTGGAGCTCAGTTGGAGAAACTGCTGAGTGTCTCTGGGCTCGGTGCCAGAGGGATGCAGAGGGGTGGTGCAGGATGGATGGATGGATGGATGGATGGATGGATGTTTGGATGGGGGTGCACAGATGCCATGTGCCTTTTACATAACAGCATCATCATCATCAGCAGCATCATCAGCATCCCTCCGCTGTGTGTGCCGCATTGCCCCGAGCCTGCAGGGGGGTGGAGGAGGTGCGGGGTGGTGACGCACGCAGGGTGCGTGAATCCGCGTGCATGTTTGTCTCCACTGCATCAAAATAAACGTGCATTAAAAAAAAAAAACAACAGAAAGAGGAGGTTTGTTTATTGGCTCTACCTGTCGCTGTCCGGTAGGCGGTGATAATAACAGAGGGGTGTGTTTGTTTGTGTGTGTGTGATGGGGCGGTGGGGGCAGGTGGGCGGAGCCTCGCTCGGACATGAGTAAATGACGTCAGCCCGCAGGTCGCCCTGAGCAGTGAAACAAACATGGCGACAGAATGGAGCGGGCAGCAGGGTTACATTCTCACCGTCATCATCTTCCTGTGGAGCGCCGTCGGCGGGCGCACGGAGACGGCGGCCGGAGTGAGCGGGGGTGCCGGCGGTGGGGGCGGCAGCGGCGGCGGCGGTGCTGCTGGTGGAGCCGCCGGTGCTGGCCGGGGCAGCGGCGGGAGCCAGGTGCTCGGCATGCGGTTAGAGAGGAGCGACAAGCCGGCGAGCACCACTGACGACGGTGTCATCCAGGTGACCGAGGAGAGCTCCGTGCAGCTCCGGTTCTACGGGTGCAGCTCCATCGGGCGCCTGGACGCAGATCCGCTTCACGGAGCTCACAGACGGAGGAGGAGGAGGTGAAGCGGAGGATGAGGAGGCGGCAGCGGCGGCTAGAGGAGGAGGAGGAGGAGGCAGCGGCATGATGGAGGCTCCCGACAGGACTTGTCTTGATTTCACGAAGGACATCATCGTCGGGAGCTTCATGAACGTCAGCAGCCGGGGCACGTCGGGGCTCCTCACCGTGCACGTCAAGCCGCTCCGCAAGAGCGAGCCGCAGAAGGAGTACGCCCTGTGCACGCCGGAGGGCAGCGGCGGAGGGTGGGTGCAGCTGGGGGACAGTGATGGCAGGCTGCTGGTGGTGGAGGAGAAGAAGTCCCTGCTGCCCCTGTGGCTGCAGGTCATCCTCATCGCCTGCCTGCTGGTGCTCTCGGGCATGTTCAGCGGGTTGAACCTCGGGCTGATGGCGTTGGACCCCATGGAGCTCCGCATCGTCCAGAGCTGTGGCACGGACAAGGAGAAGAAAGACGCCCGGAAGATCGAACCCATCCGCAGCAAAGGGAACTACCTCCTCTGCTCTTTGCTCCTGGGGAACGTCTTGGTGAACACCACCCTCACCATCCTCCTGGACGATCTGATCGGGTCGGGGTTGGGCGCCGTGGTGGCCTCCACCGTTGGGATCGTCATCTTCGGCGAGATCGTCCCCCAGGCGCTGTGCTCCCGTCACGGACTGGCCGTGGGCGCCAACACCATCATGCTGACCAAGTTCTTCATGTTGCTCACCTTCCCGTTGTCGTTCCCCGTCAGCAAGCTGCTGGACGTCCTGCTGGGTCAGGAGATCGGCACCGTCTACAACCGGGAGAAGCTGGTGGAGATGCTGAAGGTGACGGAGCCGTACAACGACCTGGTGAAGGAGGAGTTGAACATGATCCAGGGCGCCCTGGAGCTCAGGACCAAAACCGTGGAGGACGTGATGACCCCTCTGGGGAACTGCTTCATGATCCAGGCGGACGCCGTGCTGGACTTCAACACCATGTCTGAGATCATGGAGAGCGGCTACACCCGTATCCCGGTGTACGACGACGAGAGGTCCAACATCGTGGACATCCTGTACGTGAAGGATCTGGCCTTCGTGGACCCGGACGACTGCACCACTTTGAAGACCATCACCAAGTTCTACAACCACCCGGTGCACTTCGTGTTCCACGACACGAAGCTGGACGCCATGCTGGAGGAGTTCAAGAAAGGTGCGTTTGTTCGTTCTCCAATAATCGATCAGAAAACGATCAGAACTCAAAGAAAACGGAAAACACGATTCATCGATTATCAGACGAGTTGACGACTAACCGATCGATTGTTTGCAGGTTTCTCAGTTTATCTCCACCCTCCATCCTCCACCCTCTGTCTGTATCGATCGGCGTATTGACGGGTGGAACATGGCAGCCTATATTCAAACACGCAACATCCAGCCTGAGAGAGAGAGGGATACTTTTACTCGAGTAGAAGTACTAATACAACAGCACAGCACAAGTAAAACTCAATGAATCCAGCAGGATAGATCACCGTTTCACTCAAACTGTGGAACGAGTACCACTTGGTGGTACGTGGAGGAATCTCAGAAATACCTAAAAACATATTGTACAATCAAAATAAGACAGATTTTCAAAATAAAATACAGTAAATTGAGGTCAAACGAACTGTTCAAGGAGTAAACATCAGTTAGACGAGCTCTCTGCAGAGTTTAGCCTGAATTTCAAAATCAGAACTTAAACTATACCAAGTATTATCAAGTAAAAGTACTCCCAGTACTCGAGTAGTTCAAAAACAAACACAAGGATCAACCGTTCACTGCGTACGGCTGTTAGAAACTGACGATAACCAATAACTAACAACCAGACAACCTTACTAGTGACCTGATGTTTCTGTAGCGTTGTTCTTATGTTTGTATCCGAGTGTGTCAGACGTGTTTTGTAGTCCATCTTCTGAATTTTGTAGTTTTTTATTACAGAATTCTCCTTCACGTCGTGACCTTTCCCGTCAAGGTCAAGGTCAAGTGTTTAGGAAAGGACACAGGAGACAGTGAAGTGAGGGTGTTGCAGTTCGACCACCAACTAGAAACTTAAAATCTAGTAAGAGTAAAGTATATTTACTCAAGTTATGTACTAATTTTAGGTCATTTACACAAGTATTTATTTTTTATTTTTTGTAGATTAAGATTAATAACATGTACGTTATGAATTATTACGTTATTGTAGTTTATAAAGTCAATTAGCTCCACCTTTACCAGCTGCTAGTGTTAAATACACATGATTAATGTAATTTATAATCCAATTATACCCATAAAACAGCTGGATCCAGACAGAGGACTTGAGATTAGGCCAAAACAGTGAAATCAGGACGTTCAACTCAGACAAAATCATGAAGATTATGTGACCCACATTATGTGGTATTTTTATTTATTCATTGGCCGCGTCCTCTAATCTCACACCGCGCAGACGATCACAGAGCGGGAACTAATCAGTGAAATCGGCTGCTGCGTAATAACGCCTGATGGGATGAAAACCTGCACGTTTGAGGCGCTCGGGATTAGTGAAGCCGCGAAGCCTCAGGGATGATATCCACACCGCAAACACAAAGCCGGTATCAACAACAGCGGCGTTAGCCTGCGGCGAGTTAAAGCTTATGATGATGTGACGGCGCTTCAGTACTCTACTGCAAAAAGAGTAGTACTACTTCTACTCTGGTTATTTATAGCTCAAACTATCAGAGACAAACATCACAGGCGTGATCGACCGTGTCCAATCAGACGACCAACCTCTTGATTACGCAAAAATTTGTTCCGTTAGTAATAGTAGTTACGTTAGCTTATAGCTCTGTTAGCTGTTAGCTCTGTTAGCTGTTAGCTCTGTTAGCTGTTAGCTCGGTTAGTTCCATTAGCTGTTAGTTCTGTTAGCTGTTAGCGCTGTTAGTTCCCTTAGCTGTTAGCTCTGTTTGTTCCGTTAGCTTATACTTCTCTTTGTTCCGTTAGTTGTTAGCTCTGTTAGTTCCCTTAGCTGTTAGCTCTGTTAGCTGTTAGCGCTGTTAATTCCCTTAGCTGTTAGCTCTGTTTGTTCCGTTAGCTTATAGCTCTGTTTGTTCCGTTGGCGTATAGCTCTGTTAGTTCCGTTAGCTGTTAGCTCTGTTGGTTCCGTTAGCTGTTAGCTCTGTTTGTTCCGTTAGCTGTTAGCTTTGTTTGTTCCGTTGGCGTATAGCTCTGTTAGTTCCATTAGCTGTTAGCTCTGTTAGTTCCGTTAGCTGTTAGCTCTGTTGGTTCCGTTAGCTGTTAGCTCTGTTTGTTCCGTTAGCTGTTAGCTCTGTTTGTTCCGTTGGCGTATAGCTCTGTTAGTTCCATTAGCTGTTAGCTCTGTTGGTTCCGTTAGCTGTTAGCTCTGTTAGTTCCATTAGCTGTTAGCTCTGTTAGTTCCATTAGCTGTTAGCTCTGTTAGTTCCATTAGCTGTTAGCTCTGTTGGTTCCGTTAGCTGTTAGCTCTGTTAGTTAGTTCCTTTTATTTCCCCAAGCTCTCTCCAACCACTAAAAGTCAGTCCCAGATTTACTCTTGTCCGGTGGCTTCAGTTTTCTCTTCTTAGCTTCCTCCGTCAGCGTCCTCTTCGTTTTTTTTCCTCTGCCATTATGTCCATAGAAGCTGCTGAGCCTCTGTGCAATACTAGCTAATATTAAACACTACACTACAACACTAACACTCCCACCGGTGCTCTAAGCTCAAAGTCCAGGCACCGGGAGCTAACATGAGCTAACAGCAGCTACAGCTGTCAGCAGTTTACTTCACTGTCCATAAGGAAACTCTGTAAATCACAGAGAGTTGATGCGGAGCAGCTGGAGGACATCAAGTTATGAGTCAGCCCGGCACGTGAACACTCGCCGTCACGACCGAACGCACAACCAGGCCTGTTGGCGTTGTTGTGTAAAGTCAGAGCGTCGTAGCCGGCAGCCATGATGACTCACACCTCATCATCATCATCAGCTGAACACTGACCTGATGTTTCCTATAAACTTTCAGAGGTTACAGAGATACACGTTCAACAAGACCTCAGGATGTTTACGATCCTTTCCTGTCAACAACACGACCTGCTTTCAGGACTCGGACTCTGGCTTCCTGACACGAGCTACCGGTTGTCTACAGAGTTTATTTTAAGATTTATTGATGACCTATAAAGCCATGAGAGTCCTCGAGCTGATCGTTTAGTGTTTCTATGTCGCGTCACCCTTCCCGAGATCCTCAGATCAGGTCGTTCCTGGTTGTTCCTTCTCATTGAGATTGAAAACCTGGCCGAGACAGGAGGCAGCACAGACTAAGAACAAGTCAGCTCAAGCAGAACTGTATTTCAACACATGGGACACACATGTACACAAGAGCTGCATAATCTAAGCAAGTTGTTTGTGAAATACAAACTGAATTTAAGCCTTAGAAACACTGATCATGTGGCTTAAAAGTCATTCATTTATCCTAGTCATGCACGATATAAAAAATTTCAACCGATAACCGATAACTTCATATCTCAACCCGAAACGAGACCGGGCCAGGCTTGGGTCCTGCAAACGATTTCCTGAATTTCATTAATTTATCACAGGGTTCCCACGGGTGCTTGAATTCCTTGAAAATGCTTGAATTTCAATTCAGTGTTTTCAAGGTTGTGAAAACACTTGAATTTTTTGTGAAGTGCTTGAAAATGCTTGAAATTTTACAATTAGTTAAAAATCAAAACAGTCAATCTACCACCATATGAAATAATGCTAATTAGACCCATATTATTATGCCATACAGTGGCACCGCTTCCCATGACCATCATGGCAAACACAACTAGTAGGCTACCTATTTAAAGGTGCTGGAAAAATGGAAAAACTGGTGCTTGAAGGTGCTTGAAAAGTGCTTGAATTTGTTCATGAAAAAGGTGTGGGAACCCTGTTATCAGGTCCTTTTATATTGAGTCGATTAAAAGATGGCACAATTTCCGTTATTTTATCGGTCCGATAAATATCGTGCATCCCCGATTTATCCCTTTCAATGGCGGAGGTATCTCAGCCCGTAGGGATCTGGCTTGGACCAAAGTATGGAGGGTGCCAGTTCACCTCCTGGGCACTGCAGAGGTTGCCTTTGAGCAAGGTACCGAACCCTCTAAACCGCCGCCCGTCACGCCACGACGGCGGAACTGATACATTTCGAATTTTAGTCAGGGAAGGAAATCAGCTACAAAATAAAACCCTGGTTGATTTTCAAAACAAAATCAAGGCGCGATTATGTGTGAATTTGCGAGATCCCGTGCGTTCTTGCAACACTCGGTGTCCGTTCCTTAGCCGTGTATTTTCGAGGTTATTCTGTGGCATTATAAAAACAACAACTTACACTTGGTTTGTCCGTCTCAGTTGAGACAAAGTTTCCTGTAACTTGACACACTGAGGTAAACAGCAGTATCGTCAGCATAGGAACACACTTTATCTGTTAAAATCACTTCTCTAAAGTGGTTTTCAGTCGATCTTTTTATGAACTGTGCCACATTTATTGCTTGTTATGTTGGTTTGTTTCATTGTAGATCTCTTTGTAACTGTAACATTCACACTAAGCCTGAACAGAAGCAGTCCTATTGGTTTATTTTAATGACCAACGCTCAGGAGAACAAGGATTAATGTGTTTCTTTCTTCTCAGCCTCCCCTTCGCTCTCGTCTTTATCTCGTTTTGGCAGCTCTTAGTCCAGTCTGAGCTATATTAAGGCATCAATCTCTCTCCCTCTCTGCGGTCAGGATAAATCCTCTGACAGATCGAACAGCGCTACAGCTACAAGAAAGGATGTGTTCAAGGCGCTGAACCTGTTTGAAACTTTAGATGCTGTCCTACTTTCCTGGCAGTTGCTTTCTTAACAGCCGTGTTGTGGGGCAGTTTGTGGGAATGTTTGTTTCACGGCTGGTTGTAACCTTCATTCGATCTCTCTCCTGTCCTGTCCCGTCCAGGTAAATCCCACCTGGCCATCGTCCAGAAAGTCAACAACGAAGGGGAGGGAGATCCTTTCTACGAGGTGCTGGGATTGGTCACTCTAGAGGACGTCATCGAGGAGATCATCAAGTCAGAGATCCTGGATGAGTCTGACCTTTACAGTGAGTCAGCGCTTGTTGGTCGCCAGCCGATACGAATGTCGTCCGTACACGCAAACGCACACACTGGGTGGTAAATAAATGGATATCCTCAAGGCGATAAACCTCATGACGAACGACCACTTGTGCAGATGAAATTCAGGAGTGATCCACGCCTCTCGCACTCTCTGATAATCATATAAACATGTGCTTTTCTATGTTTTCTTGACGTGTAATAATGACAATTTGTAGTTTTATATGACTCCCTATAAACCTGGAAATTAGTTTTTAAATTTGAAAATTTTAGTTCTAAACCTGGAAATTGTAGTTTTTAAACCTGGATGAAGTTTTTAAACCTGGAAATTGTAGTTCTAAACTTGGAAACAGTAATTTTTTAAACCTGGAAATTGTAGTTCTAAACTTAGAAACTATAGTTTTTCGAAATTGTAGTTTTTAAACCTGGAAATTGTAGTTCTAAACTTGGAAACTATAGTTTTTGGAAATTGTAGTTTTTAAACCTGGAAATTGTAGTTTTTAAACCCGGAAATTGTAGTTTTTAAACCTGGAAATTGTAGTTTTTAAACCCGGAAATTGTAGTTTTTAAACCTGGAAATTCTAGTTCTAAACTTGAAAACTGTAGTTTTTGGAAATTGTAGTTTTTAAACCTGGAAATTGTAGTTTTTAAACCTGGAAATTGTAGTTTTTAAACCTGGAAATTGTAGTTCTAAACTTGGAAACTATAGTTTTTAAAACTGGAAATTGTAGTTCTAATCTTTGAAACTGTAGTTTTTGGAAATTGTAGTTCTAAACCTGGAAATTGTAGTTTTTGTTGAATTGTTTTGTTCAGATCAACCCTATAATGTGTTAAGCTTCAGGTGCTCGTACGGGGATTGCATTATCTTTATATCTTTATGCTAAGCTAAGCGAAGCTGCTGGATGTAGACTCATATTGTGCCGTGTTCTGTTCCCCTGCAGCTGACAACAGGAACAGGAAAAAGGTCGACCCTAATAAAAACAAGCCCGACTTCTCGGCCTTCAAGAGCGACGCCGACAATAAAGTGAAGATCTCTCCTCAGCTCATGCTGGCGGCTCATCGTTTCCTGGCTACAGGTGAGCTCTGAGGAGGAGGAGGAGGAGGAGGAGGAGGAGGAGGTGATGGTGTTGATGGTGGCTGCTAATCTGTCATTCAGCACACTGTGTCTCTGCAGCCTCTGGTGGATTAACGCCAGTCACTCTGGGACTGATACGTGGTGACCTTGGTGTGAACTCTTGATCTGAACTGCAGTCATGTATATTTGTAGAGTTTAAGAATATTTAAAAATCTAAAGCAAACATAGTTATAAAGGTTTTGGGTGTCAGTCGTTTTCGTTGGCCAAGTATGGACATCAATGCCAATGCCCTTATCTAGTGTTGCACACTGTATTGACATTTGATTTCCCGTCCCCCTCAGAGGTGACCCTGTTCAGCCCGTTCCAGATCACGGAGAGAGTCCTGCTGAGGATCCTCAGACACCCGGACGTTATCCAGGATCTCAAGTTCAACGACAGCGACAAACGTTCGCCGCAGCACTTCCTCTACCAGAGAGGAAAACCCGTCGACTACTTCGCCCTCATCCTGCAGGTACACGCGCTCAAAGTCAGCGATCTGATGGCGGCTAATATGTTTTAATATCGTCAGATTAACGGCTGATTTATGTCCTGAAGAACGAGACGGCGTGCTTAATTAAAAAGCGGTAATCGTCACACTGACAGAAACGTTTGTGTTAACACTTCGATGTGAAAGCTGAGCAGCTCGGGCTGCTCGAAGCGTCATAGTGAAGTCAGATTAGACGACGGCCGGTCGACCTGTTTTTAAACTGGTGACAAACACAAGTTCATCTCGGGTCACTGCGTCAGTCTGGAGCGGCATTAACACACATGCGGGTCGACCTTCTAAGACTCGCCTGACTTAAACAAACTTAAGTGGATTAAAAAAACAACAAAAAAAACAACCAGGATGTTTTTATTTTTTGTCACAGTTGATAGTCAGTCGACCCGGTTGGGTCGCGGTGTCATTGCAGGATCTCGAGGCATTCCCAGGCTAGATGGGCTATGTAGTCCTCCTACAGCTGGTTCTGGTTCTGGGTCTGCCTCGAGGTCTCCTCCCAGTTGGACGTGCCTGGAACATTTTCAAAGGAAGGCACCCTAATCAGTTTTACTTGTTATATGACTTAACATCAAGAAATTTATATTATACAGAGGTTGCGGCTAAGAAACAAAACCCTCTGACATTGTTTCATAATAATTTAATAATAACAGGAGGTGTTTTTAGGTGACCCACATTATAATGAGTCTGTGATTTATGGGCACAGGTAACCGTCACACACCTCCCAGAGGAATAAATCCAGCTGAATGAGGTCAGAAGTAACTTAAAGTCGCGGATCCTCTGACACACATTGTGTTTATGAACATTCAAATTGTTTCACGTCCCGCTGCAGAGGATTTACCGTCGTCCTTCTCTTCTTAAACTCCCCTCTGCTATTTATTTCTCTCTCCATATGTTCCTCTGTTGATTTCTAACGCCGCTCGGCGTCTCCTCCTCATCTGCTTTTCTTCTTTTCCGTCCTCCTTGACCCTTCAATCCCCTCGATCTGTCTCCGTCTTACGTAAGAGGATCTATTAGTGAAGGTCGTCGTGCAGAGCGAGGAGCCCAATCACACGACGACTATTTAAAGCCCCGCGGACGAGTATATTTAGATTATAATGCAGGTTTGTTTCTAAAAACAGCTTCTCTGCACATCGTTTTAGGAATATTTAAAATTAGAGTTTGATACAAGACTGCCTCAGTAGTTAATCAATCAATCAATTAGACGACTGACAGAACGTTTATCTGTTATAGTTTGATAAAAAATAATCTTTATTTTCAAGTTCTAGTTTCTCTGATGTGAAGATTTTTCTGTTTTCTTGCTTAGTTAGTTAAGAAAATAATGGAAATAATCATCCCGAAACCTGGAAATTGTAGTTTTTAAATCTGGAAATTGTAGTTTTTAAACCTGGAAATTGTAGTTTTTAAATCTGGAAATTGTAGTTTTTAAATCTGGAAATTGTAGTTTTTAAACCTGGAAATTGTAGTTTTTAAATCTGGAAATTGTAGTTTTTAAATCTGGAAATTGTAGTTCTAAACTTGGAAACTGTAGTTTTTGGAAATTGTAATTTTTAAACCTGGGAATTGTAGTTCTAAACTTGGAAACTGTAGTTTTTGGAAATTGTAATTTTTAAACCTGGGAATTGTAGTTCTAAACTTGGAAACTGTAGTTTTTGGAAATTGTAGTTTTTAAACCTGGAAATTGTAGTTTTTAAATAATCATCCCGAGCAGCAACCTCCGACCAATGAGCTGCAGTTCCTCTAACGTCCACTTGAGGCTGGCTCCAGAAGTGTAAGTCTCCATAAGTCCCCATGTTCAAATGTCCAAACTTCACAGCAGGAATAAACATGTTTACAGCCTGCCTCAGGTCTGCTGATGATTTTCTGACTACATTTATGGTTCCCAAGTACCAATACTGATTACCTGTGGGGAAACAGAACAACATCCTGTGTCGCAGGTGTCAAATTCATCAGTTTGAACGTTAAAACAACAAAACATTTTTCTGTATTCACTTTATTATCGACCGAAAATGATTTTTACATCCTGTTTTTACCCGGCGACCAAACTTTTTGTTGAATTGTGGTCATATATCTTCATCATCAGGCTGCACACACACATCTAGTCTGTCATACACGTGTCTCTGTCACCTCATCCATTTTACCTGTCCAGGTCAGGGCCGTGTGTAAATGTTGGTTTATCGTGTCCGTTGTGTTTGGACGTGTGTGTTTGTGCATGGAGGCTTTGTTGTTGACACCTGAGGTGTGGATAAAGTGACTTCAGACACTCAGCGCGCAACCCGAGCGCAGCTGCTCCTGTTTCAATGCTGAAATACATACGTGTGTGTGTGTGTGTGTGTGTGTGTGTGTGTGTGTGTGTGTGTGTGTGTGTGTGTGTGTGTGGGTGTGTGTGTGTGTGTGCGTGGTAAAGAGACACTGGACCAGAGCACCTGTGTGGGGATGTAATATTTATAGGGCAGTGTTTTCTGTTACCTGCCACAGGAGACGACTTCTGGATTTTTGCACAGCTAAGCTTCCTGACCGACTCTCGAGTCACCATCGAGTGTGATGTACACAGTCACGTAGGTATTTTCGGGATTTAGCACCTCAGTTTTCTCACTGTGGGAAATATGGACAGCTGTACACGTGTCCTGCCAAACGTCAAGCAAGGTCACCAACAGCCGCCTAATATCACTGACTAGTCCAGCAGCAGTCAGCCCAGCTCGGCGTCTGTCTTTCAGCCTTTTATTTCACCAAGCTCTCACCAACCTGGCTAACAAACTGAGCTGACAGCAGCAAGTTACATAGTGTGAGAACAGACGTACGAACGACAGAGACACCAGTCACCTGATCACAGGTCACTGTGGATCAACTGGAGTTAAATGTTAATGTTGATTTAAAGAAAATCTCTCCGTGTTTTTTTTGTTTTGTTTTTGTGTTTCAGGGACGGGTGGAGGTTGAAGCCGGAAATGAAAACATGAAATTTGAAACCGGTCCGTTCTCGTACTACGGAGTCATGGCACTGAGCTCGCCATCACTGGGTAAGACTTACTGCACACACACACACACACACACACACACACACACACACACACACACACACACACACACACACACACACACACACGATACACTGAATGTCTTTCAAATACAAACCCTGCAACACTTCATGAGGCACCTTGACTGTGTCAGACTCTGTACATTAGTTACATTAATTCATTATTAACAGGCAGGAACACTTGAAGTCACTCTATCTCTTCTGTAAGGCTGAGGTCAGTGTGGTGGAGAAAGATAAAGACACTCAGCGATTGTATAGAAATGTGTTTTCGGCAACTCGTATGAGGAAAGATCTTTAAATTTATGTGGGAAAGTTGGCACGATTCTGGTAGTCCCCCCTGACGACTCTTCGGCGAACTCCCCCCCAGAAAACAACCTCTGTCTGGGCAGAGACAGCCGGTTAAGTCCCTCTGTTTATCCACAGTGATAATGTGACGAACAAGCAACAGTAATGTGGTACTAGGCAGTGTTTTTTGGAAACTTATATGAGGAAAGATCTTCGAATTTATGAGGTAAAGTCGGCACGACTCTGGCAGTCCCCCCTGACGACTCTTCGGCGAACTCTCCCCCAGAAAACAACCTCTGTCGGTTAAGTCCCTCTGGTTATTAACAATGATTATGTGATGAGTCACCCTCATTGTTATAACAAACATCAGTGATATAGTAGTTGATCATGTCTTTAGCAACTTATTTGAGAAAACATATATGTGGAAAAGCTCTGTGACCCGGTCAGTCCTCCCTGACGACTCTTCGGCGAACCCCCCCCCCCCCCCCCCCCAGAAAACAACCTCTGTCTGGGCAGAGACAGTCGGTTAAGTCCCTCTGTTTATCCACAGTGATAATGTGACGAACAAGCAACAGTAATGTGGTACTAGGCAGTGTTTTTTGGAAACTTATATGAGGAAAGATCCTTGAATTTATGTAGTAAAGACTCTGGCAGACCCCCCCTGACGACTCTTCGGCGAACTCCCCAGTAAACAGCTAGTGATAGACGTGTACATCCAGGTGGAAACCTGCAATAAAAATCATAGATATTATCGTAGTGATGTTTATTCCCTGTTTTAGTTTTTGATGACATCATAAATTATCTACAATACAAGATAAGGACTTTATTTTCTGTGTTTTGACACACCGGGATGATTTAAAAATGACGTTGTGGGGTCTAGAGGGTTAATTTAATACTTGATTAGCATCCATCTACCTTTTATTTATACAAGCTTATCCCGTCATTCATATTTTCAGACTGTTTTTATGTCTTATAACGTGAGCAGGATGTTTTTTAAAGGAAGAAAGTCGCCGTACATGAGGAACAATCCAAATAAATCGAAATAATCTGAGACGTTCTTCCCGTTTAACAAAGCGCTCTGACGGTCAGTCGGTAATAAAGCTTTGTGTTTGAGGAGACGAGCTGAAAGTCAATAAGGCTTAGTCCAAATAAAGAAACACTTACTGAAGACTGAGTGCAGAACACTCGACAGGTGATGCCTGACCGATCGACCAGTGGAGCTAAAAGCACCTCGACCTGCTGGATTTAAGTTACGAGCAAACAAAGAGTTGCTCTTGTAAATGTTAATTTGGTTAATTGAGGTTGTTTTAATGTGAATATTCGTGGAGCAGACGCTCTGCAGGTGTTGGGTGACGTAAGCCTACCTGAGAAGGCCTCGGTGTCAGTAGAAACAACATCCCTGCTGAGGTTAGGTGACTCAGTGTAGTCGTGACAGCGGTGACTCCCAGTGGTTCAACGTCATCACTGCAGATGAAATGTTGTTTTCTTCTGTTGTTTCTCTGTCTGTACTTCATGTGCACATTATGCAGCTCAGTGTTTGTGCATGTGCAGCGTCAAACGTCAAACATTTTTCATCCTAAACGCCAAATGTATGTTTTTATTTGTAGAACCGTCTGCTGTGTGAAGACTGTGCCATAAATATAGAGAACATTACCAGTGTACTATAAAAAAAGTTGCAAAGTTATTGTAGTTGTAAAGCAGCTTTCTTCCGTCATTATTGGGATTGAGTTATAGATAATATACAGTGTTATAGATATATATGTCGTTAGAGACTCTATATTTGTTAAATTATGTTATTCAAATAAGACTGCTGACATTACTAATTGGAAGTTTAGTAATTACCTTTCTATGAATTCAAGAATTAGCACATTTAATATTATTTATAATATTTTATAGAGGTTAACCTATTGATTAATTTGTATGCACATTATGCTAAAGGCTTTACTGTGCCAAATTATCGAGCTGTGTTGTATTATTCTGAATTTATCCTTAAAGTCTGTGTAAAGTCAGAATAAATGAATGTTCTGAGTTTGTCAGACCAAAAAAGAAAGTGTTATTAACCACCCAGCCAAATTTCAATGATGGAAAATATCAACAGGTTTATGAAATGAGGTGTCAAAGTCAGGTAAGAATGATTCTCAGCTTCAGGACTGTGGGGGCGTGTCTTCTGAATGTGCGGAAGCCACGCCCACTCACGTGGGAACGGTCAAGCGGACGTTTTGAAGCGACTGAAACGTGTCAGACGAGTTCAGAAAATAAACATGACTAACTTTGAAACACTCTGAGCTGAGATGAATTCATCTCTGTCTCTCTAGCTCAGGGTGGCCTCAGCGTGTCATCGAGCCACCCTTTAAGGACCGCCCACAAAATCCTGAAAAACTGTTTGAACCTCTAACTCCACATTTTAGTGATACATCGTTAAAAGTCTTTTCACGTGTTTACGGCAACTATTTTACAACAGAATCAGAATTGCCTTTACACTGACTTTAAATGGAATGACCAGATTTGGGCAAAAGATGTTTGTTGATATAATAAGAACTGAGTCTCAGTTGATGATTGAAGATTTGTTTCAGTCAGGTTTTAATGTGAACTCCAGCTGACGTTAGCAGAAGTCACATTTCTCGCTGAAAGTTACATTTTTAATGACCCACAACACTAAATCTTTTAAATTCACGAGCCTCGCAGAGATAACTGGATCATGCACAGAGCTGGTTCTGCTTCATGTCATCGTATCTGTATCGTCCAATGAAACTCAAAGCAGTGTGTTCTCATTGACTGTGGCTTCTTTTGAGGTGTTTTGCTGCAGAAAACGTCATCGTAGAATATTTCTTTGTCTGGGTGCCAAAAAGTGTAAATGCACAGCCGGATTCCGACGATGGAGGAGTGACTCACCTTCAGACGATAAATAAACCAGCTCATCTCTGTCTTCCTCCCCCCTCCTCTCTCTCTCTATCAGCCGTCACCCCTCCTCTCTCCCCATCAGTGGCGTCTCCCCCTCCGCGGCGCCTCTCTCTTAAGAGGTTTTCTCTGTTCTCTCGTTTCCCAGGTAAACACTTGCATGGGCCAGAGGAGGGAGGGAGGGTCCTCTTTAAAAAAAAAAAATCACAATTTTCTTTGTTTTAAAGCATCTTCAGAGCCTCGATCCAGCAAGTACAGACCCAGAGTGAATGCAGACGGTGATTTTAATGATTTCCGAGCAAACGCTGGAACTTTTTGATTCATTTCGATCTCCGCAGACGAACAGGTTGATTTATAGTTTGTGAAATTGTTCAATACTAGTGCTGATACTTCAACAAAAGAAGCAAATATGTATCTATACAGTGTAAAAACCGTCTGCAGTATTCTGGAGGCTGTACCGCTGTACCTGTGCCGACCATCTACGCTTCAACGCTCACCGACGATCAAGAGCTTTGGGGAGTGACAGAAAGAAAGAGATCGCAGGATACAGGCGGTTGTAGCCTGGCTTGCTGGACGGGGCTCTTGGCGTGGCCCCCTTCTTATTTTTCTAACCCCGTCACCGCCTCCTCTCCTTTAACCTCTGATCTGTGGTCAGATGTTTTTCATATCGACAAGATGAGCGTGTTGATCTGACCGTAGACCCCCGGTTAAAGGAAAAGTTTCGAGAAATACGCTTCATTTTATTCCCCAGAGTTAGACGAGAAGATCGATACCACACACATGTCTGTCCTTTTTAAATACGAAAGCAGCCAGTTAGCTTAGCGTAGCCTAGCTTAGCTTAGCATGAAGACTGGAAACAGCTAGCCTGGTCCCGTCCAAAATAAATAATGTTATCGTGTTTGTATAATCCACAGAAGATGTGACATGTTAAATTTGTGCATTTTAGAGGCTAGCTTTTCTCTTTTGTTTTCAGTCGTTATGCTAAGCTAAGCTAATGACCTCCTGGCTCCAAAGTTGCCGCACAAACATGAGAGTGGTATCAATCTTCTCGTCTAACTCGTCTGAAAGCAAATAACCACTCACGTGTCTGTCCTTTAAATACGAAGCAGCAGTTAGCTTAGCTTAGCATAGCTTAGCATAAAGACTGGCAACAGCTAGCCTAGCTCTGTCCAAAGTTAATAGAATGATCTTGTTTGTACAACCCCTAAAAAACATTTTGAATGTGCTGATAGGCTAGCTCTGCTGTTACCTTTGTTTCCAGTCATTATGCTAAGCTACGCTAACAAGCTACTGGCTCCAAAGTTGCTATACAGACATCAGAGTGGCATCTTCTTGTCTAACTCTCTAACTCACTCTAGCCTTTCTCCTGTTTCTAGTGTTTATGCTAAGCTAAGCTAAGCTACTTAGCTTCTGGCTCCAAAGTTGTCACACAGACACAAGAGTGGTATCAATCTTCTCGTCTGACTCTGGCGACAAAAACCCAAATAAGCGTATTTCCTCTCTCTCTCTCTTTCCTTTTTAACACCACCCTTCAGGCAAGACGACCAGGTTTTCCCACTTTTCCCGCCACTACCTCACCCTCCATTACATCACTAAAAACCAGCCAATGAGAGACGGTCCTGTTTTAGCCATGAGATGCTCAAACGATGCGTCCATCACATGGCATGTTTGTCGCATTGTTTGCCTCACAAACACAATCTCATGTTGACATTGCCATTAATAATGTGTTATGTACGTTGTGTTATTTGTGTGATGTGTTGCAGTGTGTTGCTCTCGCCGCCGTCCACATCGCCACCTTCATTTTTTTTGGTGTGTTTTCTGCCTTTGTTGACGTTTTTAAAAGTGTGTTTTCTTTTGTGCTTCCTCACCGTTTTTTTTCTGTCAACACCACAGAGTTTCGTTCTCCATCGCACGGCGCCAACCTCAACCGCTCCGCGTCTCTGAGCTGCACTGAGCGCGCTCCAGAAAGCGGCTCCGTCACCGGCAGCGTCACTCAGATCCCGGGCACCCCCTTCCAGTACATACCGGACTTCTGCGTACGCGCTCTCACGGACCTGCAGTTCGTCAAGGTAAACACTCGGCAACAACTCGACAACAGTCTCAGTTTAATACTCTAACATAACATTATATAACATTAGGTAACAAACTGAGCTAACATGAGCTAACAGCAGCTACAGCTGTCAGCAGTTTACCTCACTGTCCATCATAAACTCTGTAAATCACAGAGAGTTGAGGCGGAGCAGCCGGAGGACATCAGAGGGAAAACCAGAAAACATTTCCTCCATAAAATATGATCCAGTTTCACCAGAATCAGTGAAATAGTTGCTGCTGTGTGACTTAGTGCCGTAAAGCGTTACGTACTTCTCCCGACCCGGAGCCCAAAGTTACATAAAGTCTTATTGTTTTGTTCCCATCAGATCACTCGTGCTCAGTACCAGAACGGTCTCCTGGCCTCCAGGCTGGACAGCTTGCCACAGTCCCCAGAAGGCAGCCACACCCGTCTGGACACAACCAACAATTTGCCCTCCGTGTCGCCACCGGGGACCCGCAATCCACTGCCGCTGGCCACACCTCCAGCAAGACGCCAGCCGTCCACCACTCAGCCGCCACCGCCGGCGGGCAGCCGCACTGGTGCTTCGTCCCAGACCACCACCACCTCCTTCTCCGGCCGCAGACCAAGCCAGTCTCTGCCCCAAGCCGTCCCGCCTCCGAGCAACCACGCCGCCCTCCCCCTAACCTCTCCATCGACCTTTAACCCCCACTCAACTCAAACCTCCTCCCTCGCCTCCAAGCCCCAGCAGTCGCCGACTTCTGCCGGGCCGGAGAACGGGCCGGGGGAGACCACCACTCTGCTCAGTGAGCAGCAGAACTGTGTGGGCCCGCGTAGGCCCAGCCACACCCAATCACACGTTCACACCATCAGTCACGCACACACTGAGAGCACCATCTAACCAACGTACATAACACACACCCTCTCACTTCTTCTTCTTCTTCTTGTTCCTGTTTGCTCGTTGTCTCCTGAAGTGCAGATGTGCAGAGGATCAGCACATTTGTGTATTTTGTAAACAGAGATCCTCCTCCATCCCGTCCTGCATGTTCCTGTCCCGACACTGTAACAGATGGAGAATGGACTGAACAGGGAACACTGAGTGAGCGTGGTTAGAAATGTAGACGGGTTGTGTGTGTGTGTGTGTGTGTGTGTGTTTGTTTGTGTGTGATCAGTTCACCCATGTCACAAAAAGATGGCGGTGGTTATAGTTTTATCTGTCCGGGTGGTTTTGAGATTTTTTGCCTTCAGGTCAGCGAACGTGTCTTTACAGAAAACAATATTCCAGCTAATGGACCATGAAAGAGAGACAGCTAATGCTAGCTATGCAAGCTGTTTGTAAAAGTGAGACAGTTAATGCTAGCTGGGCTCTCCTCGTGAAAAAGAGTTAGCTAAGGCTAGCTGAACCCTTTCTGCGTAAAAGAGAGACAGCTAATGTTAGCTAGAGAGAGAGACCGCTAATAATAGCTAGACACAGTTGATGTTAGCTGGGGTCTCTCCTCTTAAAAAGGAGTTAGCTAAGGTTAGCTGAACCCTTTCCGTGTGAAAGAGAGACAGCTAATGTTAGCTAGAGAGAGAGACCGCTAATAATAGCTAGACACAGTTGATGTTCGCTGGGGTCTCTCCTCTTGAAAAGGAGTTAGCTTAAGGCTAGCTGAACCCTTTCCGTGTGAAAGAGAGACAGCTAATGTTAGCTAGAGAGAGAGACCGCTAATAATAGCTAGACACAGTTGATGCTAGCTGGGGTCTCTCCTCTTGAAAAGGAGTT
The DNA here is from genome assembly GCA_004119915.2 of Collichthys lucidus. NCBI lineage: Eukaryota > Metazoa > Chordata > Actinopteri > Sciaenidae > Collichthys > Collichthys lucidus. The sequence continues at coordinate 30,535,455 of CM014093.1, forward strand.
AGCTAAGGCTAGCTGAACCCTTTCCGTGTGAAAGAGAGACAGTTATTGCTAGCTAGACCCTCTTCTTGTAAAAGAGAGACAGCTAATACTAGCTATGCAAGCTGTTTGTGAAAGTGAGACAGTTAATGCTAGCTGGGCTCTCTCCTCTTGAAAAGGAGTTAGCTTAAGGCTAGCTGAACCCTTTCTGTGTGAAAGAGAGACAGTTAATGTTAGCTAGAGAGAGTGAGAGCTGATGCTAGTTGGGCTCTCCTTGTGAAAAGAAGTTAGCTAAGGCTAGCTGAACCCTTTCCGTGCGAAAGAGAGACCGCTAATGATAGTTAATGTTAATGTTAGCTGGGCTCTCTCCTCTTGAAAAGGAGTTGGCTAACGCTAGCTGAGCCCTTTCCGTGTGAAAGAGCGACAGCTAATACTAGCTATGCAAGCTGTTTGTGAAAGTGAGACAGTTAATGCTAGCTGGGCTCTCTCCTCTTAAAAGGAGTTAGCTTAAGGCTAGCTGAACCCTTTTCCGTGTGAAAGAGAGACCGTTAATGATAGCTAGAGAGAGTGAAAGCTAATGCTAATTGGGCTCTCATAAAAACGAGTTAGCTAAGGCTAGCTGAACCCTCTCCTTATGGAAGAGAGACAGCTTGTTTTAAAAGGGAAAATCATTGTGTACTAAGTACTACTACAGTACTACTACAGTACTACTGTACTGGTTCTTTAGCCTGTAGCGCACAGTGTTAGAAATGTAAATTTTCAACGTTTTAAGCAACACAAACAAAATTATATCTCAAAATCTCTACACGTAAAACAGAAACTACTCGCAAGTTTTTTTTTGTAATTTACGTGAACCGACCCTTTTTAAGTCATCACTGGTAAGACATTAACATAAAACACATCAGTGCTTTAAGGCTACTGTTAAAGAGGAGTCAGTTTAGTTGCTTTTATTTAGTTTCTATTTATTTTTCCCAAAGAGTGAAACTTCCAAAAAACTATACAAGTTAACTTGTATTTTTTTTTTTTTTTTCAATAAGTATGATTTTAGTCAGGTCTTGTTCAAGTGTGTTGTTCGGACTTTAGATGGCTTTTATTACGTATAAATCAGTGTGTCTGTGCTGAGCTGTCAGTGAATCAATTCAAAAACCAGCAAACGGACCAGATTCACTGTACTGAGTCAAAGTTTAAACAACCATACCGGTGATTTTGTTGGGGATGTTTTCGTAGTTAAGAAGCTAAGACAAAAATCACAGTATGGTCATTTTAAGTTAATGTTACTAGTGATGTGAAGGTGGGTGTCTTCCTCGCCTACCTCCTGACCTCTTATTTAATTTCCAAGAGTGATATTATGATATTTATTTTACGTTATATTGATTTAAATTGTTTTATATTTTAGAGATTTTATTTATTATTTGCTTTCTTTGGTTGAAGGACGAGCTGCAGATGACACTAAACTGCACATTTATCGTGAACAGCTTCCACTAAATACTCTGTATACACTGTGAATAGAGTCAGCAGCTCCTTCTCGAAGCTTCTTCACGACGTCAAGACACGAAACGGGATCTGAAGTTGTTGTAACACTGTGGATTAATGTCGGAAGTTACTGTGGGTTTCTTTAATTTGATTTATTTCCACTGACACGAAGACCAAATACCCAAAGAAACGGGTAGCTTAGCGTACAGTTTTCAGCACAGTTAGCATTTCTACATCTTCTCTGCACAAAATGTCTGACGCCAGAGCTACGAGGCCAGAACCACAGATTCTATAAAGAATGGACGGCTAACGTAACGTATGCTAATGTAACGTGAGCTAACGTAACGTGAGCTAACGTAACGTGAGCTAACCTAAACAAAAGGCTAGGTTGAAAGAATATTAAAGTTTGACATTTTGGGAAATTGTCTTTCTTGCCAAGAGTTGTATGAGAAGATTAGTACGGCTCTGTTAATTAAATATGAAGCTATGGCAGTTAGCTTAGCTTAGCATAAAGAGTTTGTTAGTTGTGATGGCTTACTAGCCTGGCTAGTAAACTTAGCCTCAAGCTAACGTAAACACAAGGTTACTGGGCCTAGCTTAAAAGAGCTGTGGGAAATTTGTTTCGTGTGCAGTCTTTGCTAAGTATGAAGCTATAGCGGTTAGCTTAGCTTAGCATTAAGGGTGGAAAATAGCTAGCCTGGCTTAGTAAACCTACCACAACTTAGGGTTTTTGTTTCGAATCTGACAAACAAGATATAACGTGTTTAGCGGCGAGCTTTAGTGGCCACCTGCGCTAGGGTAGCTTAGCTTAGCATTAAGGGTAGTGCCCAAACCACCATAACTTGAGCCTTAGCGGTCACTAGGGTAGCTGTTAAATGTGAAGATATAGCAGTTAGCTTAGCTTAGCATTAAGGGTAGAAACAGGAAAATAGCTAGCCTGGCTACTAAACCACCGCAACTTGTTTTTACACTTTGGATTTTGTACAAATCTGAAATCTGACCAGATGTAGCGTAGGCTAGGTGTTAGCTGCTACTCTAGAGTGGGATATTAAATTCACATGCATTCGACCTTGGAGTTGATTTGAAGTTGACCTTTTGAGCTCACGGTTACGGGATTGAAAACACTCAACGGCACAATAACTCTTTAAATGGACAACAAACAGACATTCCACTGCATGTCTTCACAACAATTCACACCAGTGACGTTTACCCTGCGTTATCCCACAAAGACCCCTCACGATGTTTTCACCATGAACAACAGATGTACATATGGTTTCAATCCAGATACACAGCAACCCAACGTGAAGTACATTTTATCGTGTGTTGTAAATGATCCTTTTCGACCCGTGCTAATAAGAGTTGGAGGACGTTTGTGTTCCGGTGGACTGAAGACGCGGAGATAAAGAGATTAACGCGGAGACGACCTCTCTCTGCTGAGCTCGGATGTTAAAGCTGCTAGCATGTAATCTACCTATTTTTCTCTCTCCTATGTATGCAGTGACCCTGAAACAGATTTAAGTGACTGTAAAGATTCATTATTTTGCTGATGATATAGTGATTTATTTAAACAAAGAGAAACTGTCGTATAAGCTAGCACTGATTTGAAAACACTTTAAACTTGTAAGTCTGGGGGGAAAAAAGGCAAATATTCCAAAGCGTTTCTCCTTTTGTGGGATTATTTCTAAACTGGATTAAGAACCGGGCAACCCCCCAAAAAAAGCCCCAGGTTGAGCTGGTTTGTGGTAATTTTACTGGGCATGTGCACCACTAAAAGCTAAAAGCCCAACTGTAAACGACATAAAGGAGGTTTATTTTCTTACCTTGAGGTCTTAGGGGGGGATCCCAGTGTCAAAATTCTATTCAGTTTTATGATTTTACATGTTGCATGTTTGCTTAATTTATTTCTGCTTTACCAAATGACCACACAGCAAAACAAACCTGGGGTCGGGGTACGGGGGGTAATACCATGCACAATGCACAGAAAGTCAGGGGTTATTTAAGGGGTAGAGGCAGCTCATAGATTTCTGTGAAATAACATAGATTTTATTCAGCAGGACCTTCCAGATGAGGACAAACCTGCTCGGTAAAATGAAAGTATGTAGTTGTCATAGCCTTACGGTGGAACTCCACCGGGCATGTCACAGGAGGGTTTTCTGCACCAGACTTTATTACCTTATTGTTACTAATTGTTTTTTTACGGAAACCCTATTTTAATTGTCTAACCCTATTGTAATAACCAATTATTGTGTTTGTTTTCTTGAGATCTCTAAGTAATTATCTCAAGAAAACAAAACGTTTCTGAGAAAATTATGTCATTATCTTGGGATAACGAAATTTGTTTCTTTCAAGATAATGACATAAATGACACGAAGTATTCCTTACCACAAATAAACGCAGGAAATAAAATGTATCACTGCTTAGGGCTTCCATATATTTCATTATCTTGAGATCTACAATTAATTATGTCATTATTTTAAGAAAATAACATTTCGTTATCTCAAGATATCGAAAGTTATCCCGTTTTCTCAGGATCTCTAACTAATTATCTCAAGAAAAAGCTTCGCAAGATCTTGAGAAAATTATCTCATTATCTTAGGATAACGACATTTGTTATTTTAAGATAATGACAAATGATTTGAAATATTATGAGAAAACAAATTTGATTAACTCGTTACCACATGAAAACAGAGGAAATAAAATGTATCACAGCTTAGGGCTTCCGTATAATACATTATCTTGAGATCTCCAATAAATTATGTCGTTATCGAGAATAGAAAATGTAGTCATCTCGAAATATCGAGAAAATGATCCTGTTATCTCGGGATCTCTAACTAATTATCTCAAGAAAACAAAATGTTTCGTTAGCGCAAGATCCCAAGAAAATTATGTCATAATCTTGGGATAACGACATTCATTTATTTCAAGATAATGACTCGAAATATTAAAAAAACAAGATTAACTCATTACCACGATAAAACTAAGGAGTGCAGGGCTGCGTTTCATATAATTCATTATCTTGTTGAGAAGATCCCGTTATCTCGGGGTAATGACATAATTAGAGTAAAACAAATAAAACGCATGTCCGCTTAGGGCTTCCTTACTTCTAAATATGCTACAAAGTTACATGTTTTCCCTTTTGGCTGCTGTTACGATCGGATAAGTTTGAATAGGGTGTTTTATTTTGAAAATTGGCTTCTGAAACAGAGGGTTGGGGTTCGAAACATTGACTAGAGCGCGTTGTGGCGTTGCCCGGTGGCGTTCAGCCTTTACCTTCCTATCTGAATAAAATCTAGACCTGCCTGCTGGTTCATATAGGTCTCATGTAGCAATTGGTCTGAAACTGGTTTCCAGTGAAGCCACTGGTTGGCTGTGTTGACTACCAGTTTGTGTGCTGGGAAATGTGAAATAATATTCTATGTTGTATTTATTGTAAACATTGTATTTATTTGTCGTTTTGTTTTGGGGTTTTTTGCACCTGAAGGTGTGCTTCTGTGAAAAAAAACGGGCTTCCAGCTGTAAAGACGCAGCTTTTTATTGGGTCACCCAGAAAACACTGTGTTCAGCTCCCCCTGATTGCTGTTCGTGTTATATATTCCTGTAAATACTCTGTACATGACGACATGAAGGGCGTTTGTGATGTGATGCTGAGAGAGATGTTGGAAATAGGTCTATTTATAACGAGAGATGTAATTTCAAGTTTCCATTGTTTTGCTAGGAAAGCATTAAATAGCAATAAACATTGCACAGAGTTAACCTCAAATAATGATTTACTCTTTTTATCTACTGTAACTTCCATCTGTTTTTATTTGTCATAACCGTTCTCCTTCCCCGTCCTTTCCTGTCGTCTTCATATTTTCCACCTCTCGCCCTCTTATCTCGACTCCAGTATTGAAATTCCTCCAGCTGGTGTAGTGTAGTTTTTAAGCCCTGTAGCGTGCGATGATTAGACCTGGATGAAGGTTAAATATTTTCTGGTGCGAGAGTTTGAAGTTTCAGGGCCCCACAACAAAAATCTACAAGTGCTGCTCAAACAGAGTTTTCTATTGTTTCACCGTGATGTCCTTATTTAATCAAAAACATACATTTTTATATGAGCTAACAGGATTATCATTTCAATATACTCTTTTTTTTAAAAATACTATATACTTAAATACTCTTTTTCAATTGTGTAGTCAAGACTAAATTAAAAAGAGTTTTTGGTTCAACTTATGTAGGTGCAAAAGTTTGTGAATCCTGAGCTGCATTGGTTAAAAACAAGCAGTTAAGCAGAATCAGGTGGGACAAATTGGAACCACTGAAATGGCGCTTCGTATATGGTCTGTTTGTAAAACTGCCTCTCTCTTAAAAATACACCAATCTACCATACTAGCCAGCTATTTGAATCGTCACCTATTTAAGACGCCAGTTTATTTATGTATAATTAATCTTAAATAATCCTAAAAACAGTTATCGTCATTTAGATACCGTATGACTCCATTTATCGTTGACTGTTTCTAATTTTATATCAGCGGGATGTTTTGTATATTATAAATACGCTTCATGGCATACCTGTGTTACGGTAGCTGAGTGGCCACCTGTTGTATTTTGAACCATGGGACAGCAGTTCGCATCCCGGCCGTTGCACTCTTGCTGCATGTCATACTGTATTATGATTTTAAATTTAAATTAATTGATGACTGTTACCGTAATAGAATCTGTGTAATTCTCTTACTGTAACGTTCAACAAGAGATGATGGGTGTATAGTCTAGGCTACGTGATTAAAAAGGTATAATATAAAATACGCTATGATGATAACAAGGTTAATATTGGTAGCCTATTTACGCTTACACCCGGCGCTCAAAGCCAGACTTTGAGCGGGATTCGGAGCTCTGCACTGAGAGACGAGATGGATGGCCAAAGACCATGAGTAAGTTCAATGCTTAATGTTGCTACAACTCAAAGCACATTGTTCATATAGTTTCAATATGCAATTTGTTTGTATGCTGGCAAGGATGTTGAGGTGACCAGATTTCCCGAATCTAAAACCGGGACATAACAAAAAACATAAATTAAGTTGTAATGTGTAACCCGGGTATAGTCCTCACTGTCCCCTGGTGAAGTTTGGAGTTAAACTATTAGGATAAAGAAAAGTTAAACTTGATAATTAAGAGTGGAATCTTTGAGCGACGAGAGTTGACGGAGGACCTGTGACCTTGCTACGGATGTTTAAGACATTTGATATCCCGGTGAGTTAGCATGCTAACTAAATTATCAAACCATGCACGCAGATTTAAAAAAAAAAAACCTGACCTTCTTCTACAAATACTTTGCAAAAAAGTTCAATAAAAATATGTTTTTATGTAACAACTAGGCCCATTTTCCGATTCTGAATCGATTTGCATATTAAATCCTTAAGATCGATTCGTACATCCAAAGATCGATTTAATTAAAAAAAAAAAAAAACATTTCCCCCTGGTGAACTTTAACCCCACTAGTCGCGTCATTGAATTGAAACAGACGTGCACCATTGACATATATACACAGACATATATACATAGACATATATACACAGACATATATACATAGACATATATACACAGACATATATACATAGACATATATACACAGACGTATATACACAGACGTATATACACAGACGTATATACACAGACGTATATACACAGACATATATACACAGACATATATACACAGACATATATACATAGACATATATACACAGACATATATACACAGACATATATACACAGACATATATACATAGACGTATATACACAGACGTATATACACAGACGTATATACACAGACGTATATACGCAGACGTATATACACAGACATATATACACAGACATATATACACAGACATATATACACAGACATATATACATAGACATATATACACAGACATATATACACAGACATATATACACAGACATATATACATAGACATATATACACAGACATATATACACAGACATATATACATAGATGCCGCATTGAGCGGGTTGGTCGTTGGTCCCGATACGTCGACGTGTCCGCCATATTGGATGTGGCAGATCTGCCCGTAAACTAATACAAAGAAATGGACTGAACTTCATAAAGTGTCTTTCTACAAAGTTCTTTAAGTTAATGTCTCTTATACACCCATTCACACACACACTAATATATCTGGGAAACAAACAGGCACCAAAACCAACGTATGTAACTTTTAAAGTGATGATTATAAATGTTTACTGCTTATGTAAGCACCAAACCAACGTATGTATTTTTCTAATGCTGAGTGTTTACAGCTACTAATGTATGTATACTATAATAACCAGATCCTGTCCGGTATCGATTCAAATTCCAAGAATCGATTTGATTCTCAGTCTTGATAATCGGAATCCTGAACTCTGTGTGTGTGTGTGTGTATGTGTATATATATATATATATATACACATACATACACACACACACAATTTTTTTTAAATTTACTATCACACCATCACACCTTCCATATCACCTGATTTGTAGTAGGTCTAATGAGTTTTTCAATAAATCTTTTTCTCTAGGCACTAAATTATTCTTCATTATTATCATATAAGTATAGTAAATTCCTTGTTTTTATATTGATTATATATAAAAACCAGACTATATCATGAAAATCTATTAAATTCTTCATTCTTATAACATTTTTTTTCATATTATGAAACTATATTTAAATTTTCATTATTATCATGCATACAGACTGGTCTGCTGGTGTGGTCAGAACAACCTCGAGCTGAACATGCTCAAAACTGTGACTTCAGGAGGAGCCCACCCATCGCCATAACCAACAACGCTGTGTCTGCTGTGGAAACCTTCAGGTTTCTGGGATCCATCTCCCGGGACCTGAAGTGGGAGACAAACACAGTCACTATAATCAAAAAGGCCCAGCAGACGTTCTACTTCCTGTGCCAGCTCAGAAAACAGAACAAGAACAGACTCCAATGGACAGTCAGAGAAAATTATCGGCGTCAGCGTTCCCTCCATCCAGGACATACACCTGTCCAGAGTCAAGAAAACAGGTCAGGTAACATCTCTGCAGATCCACCACAAACTGTTTAAACTTCTCCCCTCTGGGAGGCGCTACAGAGCTATGTACTCAGGCTGTCACTGTGATGAACAGCTAAAACATCGCCTGTATAAGATCTGTAAATGATAAATTATTTATGGAAATATCTAAAACATAAAGGATGAGATGAGAGAGATGTTGGTCTATTTATAACGAGAGATTCAAGTTTCCATTGTTTTGCCAGCATTAAATAGCAATAAACATTGCACAGAGTTGACCTCAAATAATAATTTACTCTTTTTATCTTCTGTAACTTTCCGTCTGTTTTTATTTGTCATAACTGTTCTCCTTCCCTGTCCTCCTCCTTTCCTGTCATCTTTATATTTTCCACCCGTCTTATCTCAACTCCTCTCCCGCCGCTCAGAAGTATTGAAATTCCTCCAGCTTTGACCACTGCTCCGATCTGCTAAGCCGTCGTTTTTTATTGTTCAGACCTTTTTTCTTTTTTTTTTCTATCCTGGGACTAAAGCGGGGGAGCGCTCAGGCTTATCAGCAACTCCTGTAGTGTTGTTTTTAAGCCGTGCAGCGGTGTGATGATTAGACCTGGACGAAGGTTAAATATTTTCTGGTTAGAGTTTCTCAGGCCCAGTGAGTTTTTTTTCCACATACTGTGTATCATTCACAAATGGATGTGTTTGAACAGTTTAAGTTTCAGGGGCCCCACAACAAAAATATAGTTAGGTTATGATTTATTTGCACACAGAGAAGAAGTTGTAGGGCAGATTTGAGCTCATTTAAAACACCTGAAAGTCCAGGTGAGCATTGCAACAATACGTCCAAGTCCCTTTTCATTTCCCCAGGGTATAGTACAATAAATGTAAAATACATAAACATACAGTATATCTATGTTTTCTGTTACTGTAATCAAAGATAGAGAAGTGCCTTATGTAGAACCAGCGTTTAGTTTGTCCATTCTGGACTAGAAACACGGTGGACTCCCTGAAAGAGGACCAGCTGTGTCTGTAGATATAAAAGTCTCTTTCTAAGATGACAAAAACATAAAGATTGTTATTTTCAGGTGATTGCACACCAATGAATGCATTATTATTGACATTATATTGTTTTTATCATATTCTATGTATATTTCTCTCTAAATCTGTATTATATCATAGTATATTATTTATAGCATATATATCTTGTATACTCAAATATTTATTCTGCATATATTATAAATATACTATACATCGTATCATTTATGATGTGTACATACTATATATTGCAGTTATGTTCATATGCACCATGTACCTCTATAGATACATTATTATTATATTATATACTCTTATTATCTATCTATATATCTTTAGTTACAGTGCTGTTTAAGACAGTATCTTTTAAATGGTTAATTGCTTACATTTTGTACAGTGTAATTAATTTGCATTAATATAATGAATGCCTCACAGAGGCCTCAAAGTTTTGATTTATTTTTTCTTATTATTCTTTTAATTTTATTTATGTATTTATTTTTCCACAGAGGCCTCAAAGTCTTTTTTCTTATTATTTATTTATTTTTTATTTTTTTAAATTGTATTTTTTTTCACAGAGGCCTCAGATTTTTTATTTTTAAATGTTTTTATTTATTTTATTTCATTCTTTCACAGAGGCCTCAAAGTTATTATTTTTATTTTACTTTATTCATTTTTATTTTCACAGAGGCCTCAAAGTTTTATTTTATTTTTTAATTCAATTTTTATTTTCACAGAGGCCTCAAAGTTTCATTTTTTTAATTTAATTTAATTCAATTTTTATTTTCACAGAGGCCTCAGATTTTTGTTTTTTTAATTCATTTTTATTTCCACAGAGGCCTCAAAATGATGAATGACTTGTTATGAAATCTAACAAAGATGGGGCGTGAGCTCTTTCTTTGTTTTTACGCGTTTCATTGGCTGTGAGCACACACCTCGGGCTCTGATTGGTCGATTCTAAGAGAGGAAGGCGGGACAAAAGAAGCCCCCTCCCCAAAATGTCCGGTAACCGCCGAGCTCCGTCTGTTAGTATGGAGCCAAAATGGCCGCCACGGAGCTCCGGTTGCCCCGCTCGGTTCTTCGGTGGGCGTGTCCCACTGCGGAGCTCCAGTCACATGACCCGCGCAGGCAGAGCCAGGCTGACCAATTCCAATATGGTGGCCAGCTTGGCAGGTCTACGGTTCCTGTTGATGGTTTTGTTGTTCTGCGGGATCAGGTGCGGCGCCTGCAGCCGGGGAGCTCCGCTGGTTCTGGGGCTGAGACTGGAAGACCCGGCGGGTCCGGTGTGCATGAAGGATCGGATCATCTCGGCGCCAGAAGGAGCCACGTTCAAGCTCCGTCTCTTCGGGACTGATCTGAATGGAAGCTGGCCGTGGGTGGCGTTCGCTGGGGCCGCTGGGGCCGCTGGGGCCGCTGGGGGGGTCGGGAACACGACCGACCCGTGCGAGAGGGAGTCCAACCGCCAAGAGTCCCCCTTCCAGGTGACGGGGTTCACCCCGGATAAGGACTACAGCGGGTTGGTAACGGTGCTAGTGGTCCGGCAGAAGAGCATCTCCTCCGGGGACAGCCCGCAGAACTACTCCCTGTGCGTGCTGAGCGGGGGGAAATGGGCATCCGCGGGCCCGGACAGGCTGCGGGTGATCCCCGCCACAGCTCCCCCGGCTGACTACATCCCTCCGTGGGGTCTGGCCGTGCTGGTCGTGCTGCTGCTCCTGGTGTGCGCGGTGCTGAGGACAGTGAACCTGAGCCTGCTGTGGCTGGATCCTGTGGAGCTCTATGTGCTGCACAGCTGCGGGTCCGAGGAGGAGAAGCGAGCCGCCAAACGCCTGGAGCCGATCAGGAGGAGGGGGAACTTCCTGGTGAGTATCTGAAATGTTAAAAAAAACAAGTTGAATATTTCCTAGATGTGAAACTTTCTTTGTTTCCCACCTCCCAGACGTGCTCCCTGCTGTTCCTGTGCGCCCTGGGTCACTCGGTCCTGGGTGTCCTCCTGTACCGGGCCCTGGGCTCCATCCTCTCCGCCGTGTTCACCAGCGGCTTCCTCATCTTCTTCCTGGCCGAGCTGGCTCCTCACATCCTGTGCTCCGGTTACGGCTTCCAGCTGGCGCCGGCTCTCACCTGGCTGGCCCAGGTGTGCATGGTGCTCACCTGCCCGCTGTCCTGCCCTCTGGGGCTGATCCTGGACCTGGCTTTGAGGAGGGACATCAGCACCTGTGGGATAAGAGAGAGGGCCATGGAGATGATCCGCACGAGCGTCAACGACCCATACAGGTAAAACAAAAAGGTGCTGGCTCAGGTGAGATCCTGGTTCTGTTAAAGCTGCTCTGTCTCACGCCGGGTCGTGTTTGTGCAGCGAGTTCGTGAAGGAGGAGTTCAGCCGAGGGATGCTGCGCAGCAAGACGGTGGAGGACATCCTCACCCCGCTGAAGGACTGCTTCATGCTGCCCAGCTCGGCCGTGCTGGACTTCTCCACCATGTCTGAGATCATGCAGAGCGGATACACGAGGGTGCCTATCTACGAGGAGGAGAAGTGAGTCTTTAAACGTAACACAGACCAGGACAGAGACGGGACGGAGATCCTGTTCATGTTCTGTAAAATCAGGATCAGGCTGGAGGTCAAAGTGAGACGTTTGGACGCGTACGCAGCATTTAAACAACTGAAACAGGTCCTGACTGCGTGCTGTGATGTAGAATATTAAAACCGGGGAGGGAGCTCCGTCTGATTTGATCAAAGATGCCTCGACCGGTTTACTGCAGATGAATCTGTGTCTGCACCGTGAAATGTTAATATCGGATTGCGAGGTGGAGGTTCTGGAGGACTCGTGGTCACGGTGTGGGTGAGGAAGACGTGCAGCAGACTTTTGGATGTGGTGGAGTTTATTTAGAGTTGCAGATGGTGAAGAGGATGCTGCTGCAGTTGTCGATTGTGGCTCAAAGCAGAGGTTATTATCCGAGGTTGGGTGGCGACAGGGTGGAGGTGATGGATTAACACACAAACTGACTTATTAATACTTCTTTCTAATTAACTCCAACAAAACCTGAACGTATTCATATTCACTATCGATGAAAACTGAATTGGGCAACAAAAACAAAAATATTCCTATTTTCAGGTGATGCATGAAAACATAATTATGGATATTATATTCCATCTTACACACTGCACCTTTTAAAGGTCTCCACGATAACAACGTAAAGGTGGATGGATCTGATTTCAGCCTGAACTTCTTCTCTCTCTGTCAGCTCTGTTAAGTTTCTAACCGACGGTGTCGTCCTCCGTCTCTACGTGACTGATCCCGAACAATGATTGAAAGCGAGTAAGCAGCGATGAAGGTCACATGTCGACATTTCTTTGGTTTTAAAGGTCAAAAAGTTAAATTTAGTTTTTTAGGAGCAGCACGTATAAACGTGTAAAGTTTCTTTTTATTATTCTGATTATTATAGAGCAGATGTTTTACAGCTGGTTCTTCATCCTAACTGCAGCCACGAGGCGGAAACACATGGAGCAGTTCAATGTTTAAACTCTTCTCCAGCAGCAGAAAGAACCTGTCATTGTTTAAACCTGCTTGCATTTCCCTCGTGTTGGTTTAGCGTCCTATAATAACTCATAACAAAACAGTGTTGACTCAGTGCTGAGTGCTGGATTAGGTATTTGGCATGTATACATGTACAATCATCGACGCGTGTTCCAACTCCTCAGGTCCAACATCGTGGAGATCCTGTACGTGAAGGACTTGGCTCTGGTGGATCCGGATGACTGCACCCCGATGACGACCATCACCAAGTTCTACAACCACCCGCTGCACTTTGTCTTCAACGACACCAAACTGGACGCCATGCTGGAGGAGTTCAAGAAAGGTGAGCGGTGCTGAATGAAGCCTGGCTGCTCAAACAAGCCACCTGTCAATCAAAGCGTCCACGCTCTTAACCCTGCATAACTTTAAGCCTTAATATAACATGAACAGGTGAGTTGTATATAAATTCACCCTCAGTACAGTTGTCATGAACGGGGAAATTAGCTACAGAGACCAAAACTGTTTTTTGTACCAGGCTGTAAACATGTTTATTTCTGCTGTGAAACATGGGGACTTATGGAGACTGACTCACTTCTGGAGCCAGCCTCAAGTGGACGTTAGAGGAACTGCAGTTCCTCCAGTGAGGGTTCCTGCTTGGTCATAAGTCAAGTCTTGCACATATTTTTAATATTTAGTGTGATTAAGAGCGTGGATGCTTTGATTGACAGGTGGGTGTCTTCATTTGCATAAATCTACATGATGCTGTGCTTCATGCGAGCTGACCGCGCTCTCGTCCTTTCAGGAAACTCCCACATGGCCATCGTCCAGAAGGTGAACAACGAGGGCGAGGGAGATCCGTTCTACGAGGTGCTGGGATTGGTCACCTTGGAGGACGTCATCGAGGAGATCATCAAATCAGAGATCCTGGACGAGTCCGACGGCTACCGTAAGTTCACTTTATGTGACGTGTTTGTCTCTTTGTCGCCCTGATGTGTGTGTTTGTTAAACCGGTCCGCCGTCGTCCCGCAGTGGACAGGAAGGTGAAGCGCCCGCTCGCGCCGCTGGAGATCCCCCTGGAGCCTCGCAGCGCCCACGAGGAGTTCTCGCTTTTCAAGCCTCCCGAGGGAGAACCGAAGATCCGGACGTCGCCACAGCTCCTGCTCGCTACGCACCGCTTCCTGTCCAGAGGTGAGTGCGACCACCTGTGATGATTCATAGCAGAGGCTGAATCAGGCGTCTGCAGACGTGTTTGACTCATCCCGTGTCTCCAACCTTTCACCCCTGCAGAAGTGGAGCACTTCAGCCCCGGACGGGTTTCCGAGAAGGTTCTGTTCCACCTGCTCCGTCACCCCAGCGTCAACCAGGAGGTGCACTTTGACCACAACAACCGTCTGAGCGCGGGTCACTACCTGTACACGAGAAACCACCCGGTGGATTATTTCATCCTGCTGCTGCAGGTACGCCCCCGAGTCAGAGGCTTGAATAAATGTAGAGGATCACGTGAACATAAGATTTAAAATCGATTTTAAGGTCCGACAAGTTTAAAATGTTTGTCAAGGCTCCAACTGGAAAGTTTGTGAATTTAACAAGAGAAAATAAAAGGCCTTGAAGGATTTTGAGAATCGACATCTGTTCCTTAAGTTTGAGATACATTGTTGAACACAGTCCGACTTAAACATCAGATTCAAGGACTTTCCAGGCCTAATTCACTCAAATTGAAGGATAGTTTGACATGGATGATTACTGTTATAAAGTTCTCCATATTGTAACGGTACTTGGATCTATGTTGGGTCCTTGAATTTAAGGTAACTGGGCCTGGAATTTCCTTGAATTTGATGCTTGAGAAGCTGTGTGGTGACCCGGTTGTTGACATCAACATCTGGTTTCGACTGGTTTGTAAACTTAATGGAAGAAAATCAAGGCCTTGAAAGTTTTATAGATTTTGTGCAAGAATAGAAATGATATTTTCTTCTCCGCTCGTCCTCGTGTTGTTGCAGTAATTGACTTTGATCTGTGCCTTGTTGGGTCCTTGAATATGAGGGGACTTGGGCCTGGAAAGTCCTTGAATTTGATGTTTTAAAAGGTCTTTATTTAAATCTAAATATTTGAATAAAAGGTGTCCGTGCATCCTGTTTTGTTTTGTTTTTTCGTCCTCAGGGTCGCGTGGAGGTCGAGATCGGCAAAGAGGGGCTGAAGTTTGAGAACGGAGCGTTCACGTATTACGGCGTGTCTGCGCTGACGCTGCCATCCTCAGGTGAGACGAAGAACAGCAGGAAGAAGACGAGCAACAGACTTTATAAGAGAGATGAAACTCATGATTGTTTTCATCATTGATTAATCACGTCACATTAAATATTCAACTTACAGCTGCATAAAACAGGAAAGCAGCAAATTCTCACAATCGTGAAGCTGGAAGCAGAAAATATTTAATTAAACAAACAGAAATAAACGACTTAATTGATGATTAATATCGTTGGATTTTCTGTAGATGGATCAGCTGACCTGATCCATGTGAAGTCAGTTATTTGTCGTATAAAATATTCGGATGACTTCCAGCGCTTTTCCCTGCTGCGTTTACATAACTGAGGTTTATATAAGTCGTGCACGTGGCTATAAAAAGGACACACCGTCATGGCCGAGGTTTGCAAGATATTGTGCTGACTGTGTGTGTGTGTGTGTGTGTGTGTGTGTGTGTGTGTGTGTGTGTGTGTGTGTGTGTGTGTGTGTGTGTGTGTGTGTGTGTGTGTGTGATTACAGTGCACCAGTCTCCAGTGTCGACCCAGCGTCACTCCCCCAGGGATCCCTTCGAGTCGGCAGAAGCTACGAGTCCATCCAGCTACTGTCCCGACTACACCGTCCGAGCGCTCACCGACCTGCAGCTCATACGGGTGTGTACATGTGTGTGTGTGTTGTTGTTGTTGTTATTATTGTTGTTGTGACTCCACCAGCAGCGCTGCACACGAGTTGGCAGGAAGTTAGACACAGAGAAGCCGGTCATTTTTCAAAATAAAACTCCCACACAGTTGAACTGTGTAACAAAATCTGGTTCCTGATGGGGCCACGACGTCACCGCGCCCTGCTCGATGGAATTTAGTGGTTAATATATCCATCAGTGTTCTTTAAATGTGTGGAAATAAACACACGTTCTCTCAAACAAACGCTCAAACACTCTGACTAACATGTTTGTGTCATAACCAAACGAACAACACAGACAAAGAAGAGATCTAACCGAGCCTTTTTTTAAAAAAAAGAAGTCGACCAAGGCCGATAAAATGGGCTCAAAGACACATGCGACAAACACGAGTTGTGCCAGAAATTTGACTGATTGCTGTAAAATACAACATTAATGAATTAAGAAAACTTTTTACTGCACTCTGAGTACTTGTGCTGTCTAAATGTGGCCTAAAAGCAGCACCAAAAAACATTCGTACAAAATCTCAGACACGAAAATCTGAGTGTGAGGCGCTCCGGCGGGTTGTGACTCCTCTCGATCTTCCAGTCCATCTACGTGACGACCCTCAGCTCTGGTCACGAGCTTCGGGCGGTGACGTAAAGATCGAAATCGCAGACACGAGCGGCAAAAATTAGCTTCCTCCGCTGGGTGGCCGGGCTCGGCCTTAGAGATCGGGTCAGAAGCTCGGAGGTGGTTTGGTCGGTCTGTTTAGGATTGGAGGTTTTCCGTGCACGTCCAACTTGAAGGAGAGCACAGGGCAGAACCAGAACCACCTGCTGAAGGGACTACATGGCCCAGGAGGAGCTGAACCTTGAAAATGCATGGGCATACTCTCACTGTGAGGTTCTGATTCGTGTCGTTTGTCCTCGTAGGTGACACGTCTGCAATATCTGAACGCTCTCATGGCGTCACGGGTCGGTCAGAGTCCAGATCCTCCTGAGATCAAGATCCTCCCCAACAGTCAGACCAAGCTGCTCAACGACAGAAACACCACACAAGGTAGCGGAAACATTTCTTCCTCACGTTGAATCGCACTAAAACTTTTGTGTCTGTGCTGTTGAACTGAAATAATTCTCTCTCTCTCTTTTCTTTTCTGTTCCTTTCCTTCCTCGCGTGCCTCCCTGTCTCCTCAGAGTTCCCCGTGAACTTTTCATTCTTTGATACTATCGAGAACTACTGTTAGTACTTGTTTATTTTGCATGAGGTAAATGAGACGCAGCCTTGTCTGTGGCATGACAGCAGACTGCTACACACGACACAAGAACACAAACACACTGATCTGTGAAATAGCCTCAAACTCTGACTGTGTGTGTTTTACCAGGCTCCTTCCTGCTTTTTATTTATTTATTTATTTATTTCCTGCAGTCATTTCTCTGTTTGTTTTGCATGTCTGTTCGTGTTACATCACTTCAAGCGTACGATTTTAAAAAAGAAAAAAGAGACGTGACATGAGATGGCGCAAAACCGAGAGAGAACAGAAGCACAAATATAAACGGACTGGACGATAAAAACCTCATTAAAGGATACTTTACTTATAGTTTACATGTTTTAGTTTAAGTTTAAACATTTATTAGCTTACTTGCGTCATCGTAACATACGTTTTTTAGCTTTTAAACTCTGCTGTGTTGCCAAAGCTAAGAGGTTTTCACCCTTTTATGCTAAGCTAAGCTAACCACTGTAGCTTCATATTTATACAAACAGTGGTACTGATCTTCTTATCCAACAAAAAACGATTTGTTTAAACTAGAACCAGGCTTTCGTGTTTTTTTGTTAGCTCGAGGCTAATAATAAAATGCAACTGTCCGTTAAAATATAAGGCCACATCCGAGAGACGGTTACCAGCTAACAGCTAGCCTAGCTCTAGTCAAGTATAAAAATTAGTACATGTAGTAATTTACTAGCCAGGCTAGCTGTTTTTGCTTTTTCCACTCTTCATGCTAAGCTAAGCTAAATGTCGAAACTCCATATTTAACGAACAGTGGTGTTTATGTTAAACTCAAGTAACCTTGTGTTTTTACGTTAGCTCGAGGCTAATAATAAAACTCAACTGTCCGTTAAAATATGAAGCTACATCCCAGAGACGGTTAGCAACTAACAGCTAGCCTAGCTCTAGCCAAAGCTCACCAATACACGTTAATAACTTTTTATTAGTTTTTGTATCGGTAAAAAAAGTATAAAAATTACTACTTGTGGTAATTTACTAGCCAGGTTAGCTCTTCACGCTAAGTTAAGCTAAATGTCAAATCTCCATATTTAACGGATAGTGGTGTTAATGTTAAACTTCTTTTTAAAGCTAGGCTCAGGCTTTCAGGAGCCTTGTGTTTTACGTTAGCTCGAGGCTAACGTAAAATAAAATATGACGCCACAGCCGAGAGACGGTTAGCAGCTAACAGCTAGCCTAGCACTAGCCAAAGCTCACCAATAGACGTTAAGAACTTTTTTATTAGTTTTGTATCAAGTATAAAAAGTACAAAAATACTACTCGTGGTAATTTACTAGCCAGGCTAGCTGTTTTTGCTGTTTCCACTCTTCATGCTAAGCTGAGCTAAATGTCTAGGCTCCATATTTAACGGACAGTGGTGCTAATGTTAAATTTCTTTTAAAGCTAGGCTCAGGCTTTTAGTAGCTTTATGTTTTGTTACGTTAGCTCAGGGCTAATGTAACAAAACAAGCCTTAACTGTTTGTTAAAATATGAAGCCACAGCCGAGAGACGGTTAGCAGCTAACAGCTAGCCTAGCTCTAGCCAAAGCTCACCAATACACGTTAATAACTTTTTATTAGTTTTGTATCAAGTATAAAAAGTACAAAAATTACTACTTGTGGCAATTTACATTAGCCCACTGTCCGTCAAATTTAGAGCTTCGACATTTAGCTTAACTTAGCATGAAGAGCTAGCCTGGCTAGTAAATTACCATATTTTAACAGACAGTTAAGGCTTGTTTTATTACGTTAGCCTCGAGCTAACGTAAAAACACAAGCTACTGAAAGCCTGAGCCTAGCTTTAAACATTAACATTAGCACCACTGTCCGTTAAATATGAAGCCAGGTTAGTTAAACTTCTTTTAAAGCAAGACTCAGGCTTTTGTTAGCTCGAGGCTAACGTAAAAAAATAAAATGCAACTGTTTGTTTAAAATACGAAGCCACAGCCGAGAGACGTTAGCAGCTAACAGCTAGCCTAGGTGAGAAACGGCCTGACAAAGTGTGAAACTGTACTCTGATTACATGAAGTCAAGTTAGCTTTCTTCTGTAATCTGATTACAGGTAATCTGTGATCATCTTTGTGCCATCTGTGATGTGATGTCCTGTCTTTTTTTTCCTTTTTTTTTTTAAAATACCCTCCGTCACTTTAACACCCTGCTGTTGTTGTTGCTGTGATTACCTCGGCCGCGATGACGAGCTCTCCTCTCATTGGTCGGGTTTCCCACAGGTGGCAGTAGTGCACAGGAGAGCTCCACAGAAGAGGAGGCTCACGGGTAGTTGTGGTTCTCTCTTCCCCAACCCCACCCACCATCATCCACCCTCTCTTCTTGCTGTTAAAGACCTGCTCCAACCAGAGTTTAGATTTTAGTTTTGTTTTTATTGAATCATCTATGGCTGGAACGTAGTTATTGGACGAGACTGGAGTGATTTTATTTGTTCTGCTAGAGCCACACGTCTCACCTCCACCCCCATTCCTTTATGCTATGTGCTTTTCTTGAATTCCTATGTTGTTTTATACACTTTGGACTACATATGTATGTGTGTATATACATATATATATATATATAAATATATTATATATAAATACATTTTATGTTAATTTGGCGGTGCCTTTTTTCCAAGGTTTAGCTTTTCGTACTAAACTCTGCATTGCCATTCCTCACTTTTACCTGTCTGGGTGCCAAAGCTAGATGTTTATTATATGTATGTGTGAGTGTGTGTGTGTGTGTGTGGAAGCATCCGTCCGTTTGAGACATTAAAAACGTTAAAAAGTGAATTCACACGTTAAATTTAAAGCCTCTTTTTAAGAAGCTGTAACGTGCGTCCAGATTTTCATTCCTGTAAAAAGTCGAGGCGTGTTTGTTTGTGTAGCCAAAAATGATAATTTAAGCTTTCACTGTTCAATGGTTAGTTTATACTAACTTACTAATCTTAAGTTAGAAATGACGTACAAAGTGGAGCAAAATGAGGGAACATTCAGACAGGATCATTTGCTGCAAGATTGTCTGTTTGTGCTGAACGAAACCGCTGTGAAACAATCAGAAAATAATCTTATTTCTCAGATTAACCGACTTTATTGAGGCCGGCGCTCCCTCCCACCCTCATTCACTGTCTGTGTCGCTCAGCCACTGCTGTCTCTTGCTCTCAAACCATCAAATCAAAATCAAAACTTCTGCGTGTCTTTTGCAATGTAAATTTCAGATTTTTAGAAGCTGCCTTGTGCATCACCGCGTTTGTAGCAGCCACAAAAAAACGAACGAAAAACCTGCTGGATGAAACCTGTCTGAATGTGGCCTTAAACAAAGAAGCAACTGTATTTATAGTCGATAAATCACTTTGAATCTAATCCTTGCTGCTGATCTTCTGTGATTAATAAACTGAAGCACCTTTTAGGAAAAACAGATTTAGGACGTGATGGGCGGTTCTTATACGCCAAATCATTAACAGACACGGAAAAGGAGATGGCTGGTTGCTCTGTATACTCAACTGTAGATCAACAAGATAAAACAAGGAAGAAAAACAGACATAAGAAGACTTCAGTTGTTAATTGATTAAATATATGAGCATTAAAAACTGGTGCGTGGATTCATCCCATAGTTTAACGTCTATTTAGGAGCTTCTTGTTTGTCATCCTGAGTCCTGTTAACATTCCAGTACATGTTCATGTTTAATCTGTGTATGATTGCGAGCGCGTGAGCTTCAATATTTCACTTGTACATGTCAGCAAACAAGCATCCAGCCTTCACCGTAACTCATATCTTACGCCAATAACCTAACATGCATTTTAAGCGCATGTCAGTCATTGTTGCATGTGTGTAAACACGTCAAATATGTCAAAAAAAAGACCTCTAAATAACATCCCTCCCTCCCCTTGTGTGTATTTGTACATTAATATATTAATGATGAGGAGGGAAAGTGGAGAGGTCGACTTGCTCTGTGAGCCGTTTGACAGTAAAAACAAAATCAGTGTTTGTTTTTTTGTTCGTTTTAAAGAATCGGTTTGAATTTTTTGTTTCAAGTTTAAGATTTTAATGCAACACTCACATGTCAAAATATACTTTGAGGAAGTCTATACCGGCCTGGAGCGACTCCTTTTGTGGTTGACCACCCCAAAACTTTGTTTTGAGTGTACCGACGCCTTTTGCCAAAGCTAATATGAGGCTGAATTTTTCAGACTGGGTATCTCCATGCTGGGTTCCAGATTTCTGCTTTTCTTCATCCCCAACAAACCCAACCAGTAATCCCGGGGGAATAGTGGAGAAACACCAACAAAATATAATTATTAAAGTACCTACCAGGACGTATTTCTCCACTGTGCCTCATCATGGGAAACACATGAAAATGGGTCTTCAGTTTGGATTAAAATTGTTCGCCGAGTGCCAAAAAGTTTGAAGATTGCAGAAAGTCCGGAAATCAAGATAACGTGACGTGACGATAAGACTGTGTCAAAAAGCAATAGCCAAAAACTCTTAAAGTGAAAAAAGCGAATTGTTGTTGATTTTTTTTCAAATTTAAGACTTCCATTGACTAAAAATTAATATACAAAGAGTTTTACAGACGTGTGACTATGGGGAACGGACCAAAACAGTGTTGCGGCGCGATATGACATGTACCCGGTGGGGTTTCAATAGTAATGCCCCACCCAAGTTGCAATTCAGTGAAGAAAAAGAAGTGATAAAATGTCATTTTTAGTAAGTGTGCAATTGGCATACTCGACTTGAGATAACGCTACCCTGCGGAAATTAGCAGGAAGTACATAGTGTACTACATATAAGTGGATTAATGGAAGTATCCGAGCCCCAAGTATCCTATACATACATACATTTTATGAGTTATATGTCATTGGTTGAAATAACAAATGAAGTTATACTGAGATCATTTAATTCAAAGATCTCAAAATATTCCTGAAACACAAACATAATTAATTCAAGATCTTGAGATGTGCTTAGGGCCTCCGTAGACACAGTGTAACTTTGGAAGAACTTTGTCTTATGTTTTCACGTCACGAGGGAATTTCCTCACGGTCAGTATTCAGAGTATCGTATTAAAACAGAACTTGAAGGAAGTCGAACCGAAACTTTCAGCAGCAGCGGGGTTTGTTTTCCCGATTCTGCGCGTTACACATCATTTAGTCTTTTTTGCATCTTGATTCCATTTGTGTTTTTTTTTCCCGATTCATTCAGTGTTATCACTCTCGAGCGTGTCGTCGCCATATTCCAGGAGAAAATCTCTGTGATTCTGAGTAAATATTTTTCAGCTGTTTTTGTTTATTTTGTTCTGTTGTGATTAAGTTCATTTGTTTGGTATCAGAAGACTGAATGTAAAAAAAAGAAAAGATAATCAATACTTTGTGCCACTTGTACTGATTGATTGAGAGAAATGTTGGGGAGGAGTGTTTGATGATGATGATGTGGAGAACTTCGTATTAATATATGACCGCTTAGACAGAATATCATTTGAGGATGTAGTTTATAGGTAACCGGTCTCAGTTTTCAGGTACAACACTGTTATTGTTATTAAAAGTTGAACTAAACAGTTTAATTACTTCCTCTTTATGTCCGGGTTACATTTGTATAGAACTCGATTTTAATTTTATTCTTCAGGAATGCCGCTGTTGTTTTTTTGGGGGGGTTCATTGAGACTCCGTCGCATTTAACACTTTCAATAATCAAGTTTCTTAGGAAATAAACTCAACCCTGTTCTACATGTGGTATTTTTGTTTGACTTTTCTCAACTCGTAAAAAACTATCACAAGACACAATGATATTTATATTTGTTTTATTCACAGGAAGAAAATGTTTCAATCAAGTGAGTAAAAACTTAAAGGTCCAATGTGTCACATTCTGGGACATGTAGTTTAATATTAATAATTATGTTTTCATCACCTGAATCTTTATGTTTTTGGTACCTTTTTATAATGAGACTACAGACGAGTCTGCCATGTTGAACTGTTATGTTTCTACAGTAGTCTAGAACAGACAAACTAAATACTCTCTCTAGATACAGACTTCATTTCATGGCCACCATAGTTTCTCCTTCATGCTAAGAAGGAAATGAGAGTTTTGCAATTGCAACTACACCGCTAGATGCAACTAAATCCTTTGCACTGGTCCTTTAAGTGGATTTTCTTCCTGTCCATAAAGGTAATAAACCTAATATTAAATATGGATTCTGTATTTATTGTAAATATATTTATATATACGCATATTGTATGTACACAGTTGTACCAGCTAATATTTTATTCACCTAATATATATCAATAAAGGTCAACTTAATATTTAGAAACAACGCCTGCACCTGTAAACAGCAGCTCAAGCTATACACGTGTGTATATATACTGTATGTATATAACCTTGTTGTATAGTTGTGGTCCTTCAAAGTCGGATCCAAAAAAACAATACAAAAAACTTTCCTTCAAAAGGGCCTGAAGTCATAGATTTGTGTGCAGTACAACTTTTGACCACACGGTGGTGCCAGAGGGACAGTCAGTGGTCACTGTAGACGTCGGGACTCTGGGGACCTTCGATATTATCAGGACACACAGAAACTTAAGACAGACAATAAATATTATATATTAATATAATCTGATCGGGTGAGTTCTATAAATTAAATTTAACTTCAGCCATTCTCTAACTGTGTCTGTCGGCTGATGAGCAGCTGGTGGGTTTCTGTTTTTACAGGTGTCTGTTTTATAGTCTGTTTCCAGATATCTGTTGTGTGGGGCAGGAGATCATCAGTGCCAAATGAATGAATGAGCTGGCCAGAGGTTAGACACACAAACAGCATAAAGAATGTGGTCAATTTTCAAAATAAAACACCCAGAAAACAGACAAAGGGGAAACTATGTAAGTGCGTAGCCTTCTTACTCATGGTAGAACAAGGAAAACGGACCAAATTTAATGGTGGGATATAAAGCTGCTCGTGCCCGATGCGTTCCAGGCGTTACTCTGTTAACGCTTCATCATTTTAGTTATGTTCTTGGTATTAGGGAACTTAAATTTAAAATTGTCAAATGTCAAATCAACTTCAGATGTGGCTTGGATCCAATTTGCAGAAATTACATTTCATGTTTCAGTCTCACTAATCCTGTGCCTGCAGTGTTTGTTTGGATATATTTCAACTTTAGTTCCTCTTCGGGTTCTTCCTTTTATTTGTAGCTAACAACTTTAACACACTCCACCTCCTCTCTCGTGTGCATCTTTACACTACTGATTGGACTGAACCTCCATTTTCAATGTGTTCTTTTTACTTCTGTTAGTTCTTTTTATGATTCAATGATTCAAGTTTTACATTTTACAAGATGAACTAAGAGAACAGTGGAAAAAAAATACAAAAAAATAAATAAATAAAAATAAGGCCAGGTCAAGATGTAGATGCACAATCTTATTTTGACAATAAAACTAAAACTAGAAAATGAAATAAAAATAAGAAAAATACATAACAAGTCCCAAACAGATACATCAGTCCATGCTCAGCATGTTCAGCAGTCCATTTACCAGGAAACAACCACTATACTGTTGTTCTCCCATGTGAAATTCACTGACCACGAGTAGACTTCCGGAAAACAGATCCCTGCATAGCATCCAGTCCACCTCCAGCTTCATTTCCATCCCGCTCCTCCTAAAACAGCCCATTATGATCAATATATGCAGAAATATTTTAGCTACCCTGTAAAGAATACAGTCTTGAAAACATTCCCCATTTCTCATTATTTTTATCAGTATCATTTGTTATACTATAGGATATTCTTTCAAGAGCAGCTACTTTACTTAACTCCGTGAGCCACTTCTGCTACTTCTGTTATTTCAATAATCTCAGTTTTCTTTAATAAATCACTTAATAGGTTCACCTTGGATGTGACAACGAATGCTAACAACGTAAAAAAAAACAAAAAAACAGTAAAATTGTGACCGGCCAATCAAACAATGATCCGAAACCCACTACAAAGCTTTAGTAAAGTCAAGAGGAGCTGCAGATTCAGACGATTGTGAATGCTTTAGAGGACCGGTGCATGGGATTTAATGGTATCTAGCTTTGTAGTTGCCGATTGCAACCCCCTCGCCTCACTATCAAACCATGCAAAATGTGTGAAAAAACAAAACAAAAGACCCTATCTGGAGCCTTTCTGTAGAAACATGGACCCTGTGAAAGAGGACATCTGTAGATAATGTAAGCACAAAAGGCCAAATAAATAAATAAATAAATAAATCGTGACCCTGTAGAGTGACGAGAAGCTAAAAGTCATTCATGTTACTTCCTTTGGCCATAAATTCACTCATTGTTTATTGTTCTCTTTCTTGTAAGTTTCTAATCTGGTTTGTGTGGATGTTGGTTTTCAGATCCTCTTTGGTTCAAGTCATTTCTTTAAATTCTGAATCGTGCAACGACCTGACGTGACATAGCATGATTAAAAAAAAAAAGTATTCATGATCATTCGAGTATCTGGTGGCTGACTCAAAGTAATACTAACACGGGGTCATGGAAGGTGTCTACAAGACTATTACTATTGTAATTTATTAGGTTCACATGTACAATTTGCAATACAACTCTTCTGCCATGAAGTCAACGTCCTAAATCCTAAATGTGGGTTTAGTTGGATTTCAGTTGCCCCAGATTGACCTGGATGGCCGATAACCTGAAGAAGACTTCCCTGAATTAAAGGTGCTGATGTATTTCGAAACAGTTCTCGTATTTGTAAACCTGTGAATCGTTTTCTCACATTGAGTAATGTGACCTCCACATAATTAAAAGACGGTTTGGTTTCGGTTATTTCAGATGAGACATGTTGAGACATATGTTGTTTTGTTGGGTTTAAGTGGGCAACTGTTTTTGGGATATCACCAGTGTTTCCAACAAATCACCCTTATAATGTCGAACTCATCCCGCCACAGTTTTTAAAATAACTTTTACACTTTTGCTTTCTGGCGGAGCGACGTCGGAGAACGGTTCAAAGAGTTGTTTGGCGGTCTGGAGTTACAGAGAGAAAGACCACAGAAAAATAAAGAGAGGTCAAGTCGAGGTTCAACGAAATAAATAATATACGATAAATAGTAGGCTTCAATCAGACTGTAGTATAGGCCGATCAGTGATTGGAACCAAAAACCACCTCTTAGATTAACCATCAAATATTCATCCAAGTCTGAGTATTTCATATCTGAACGTGCACGATAGGAACGGTGGGGGACTTTTCTTTTTGCATCATTCATACCTTTACAACCAACATCTAATGGAAAAAACTGAATCATTACATGTGTCTGTGCATCAAATTGTCATTTCCAGCTAAAGCTTCCTGAATTAAACAGAATAACATTCAATAGATAATCCAGAGTTCATCCGAACGAGCGTTTAGTCTCTTTCATGTGCATTCACCAACTTGACTTTGCACTTCACGTGGACCACCGGCACCACTTCCTTCCACAGGAAGATGTGCATCAACACTCTGACAAGAAAACCGAGCCAGTTCACACCAGTCTGTGAGAAATCTCTGTGAACTTATGTTATGGAAATTACACAGTAACCCCCCACCCGAGTGTTTGTGGTTGTCAAAAAGCACAGAGATGCGTGGGCACGATTATCTTGAGCATAGATTTTTCCTAAAAGATTATTATAGCATTAAAATCCTAAATCTTTTCTTTGAAACTGATGATTAATCCAACCACGGTGTTTCCCAACATGGTGTCAGACTGTCTAAAAACAAATCCTAAATCAATTCATTTGATTCCCAAGCATAACAATGACAATAACATTAAGTAAGAGTACGTTTTTGGCACTTCTGCATTGGCTTCACTTCACAGTCTGCAACCTCAATCAGCAACAAGTAGGTCGGCGTTTTAAAACCATAAAAGTGGCAACGCTGGTTTTCGTGATCTTAACCTCAAGACCAAAAGTTGTTCTCTGGGTTAACACTGTTTGTGATTTTACTGAAGTAAACATTGTTTTCTTGAAGGCAGACGATCTTAAAACGTGAAAGAGACGATGCAGCTTTGTAAGTGATCCTGAAAGAAGAAGTTGTGGTTGTAATGTTTGTTGGACCTTCTGCTGTGGTGAACTCTCAGTGTAAAGAATAAGAAATGAAAGCAGCTAAACTTATTTGATGAGTCATGTGAAAGAGTTTGAACTGGAGTCAGTCGAGTATTTGTTCTGATTACATTAGTTTGGATCAAAAAAACTAGCAAGTCCACATCAACCAGGTCCCCAACAACAGCTGATATCACTGATATCAGCAACTAGTCCAGCAGCGGCTGACATCAGCGACTAGTCCAGCAGCAGTCAGTCCAGCTCGGCGTCTGTCTTTCAGCCTTTTATTTCACCAACCACTAAAAGTCAGTCCCACATTTACTCTTGTCCGGCGGCTTCTTGCTCGCTCACTTAGTCAGATGGTTTTTGGTTTTATCTGCGAAATCTCTAAGTATCTGAGCTCGTAAGAAAAACGTAAACATCAAGTGGCAACCTCTGTGTCTGGGAAATAAAGCTAACGCAGAAGTGCCCAAAAAAGAAAAAGCTGCAGTTCCTCTAGCGGCCACTTGAGGCTGGCTCCAGAAGTGAGTCAGTCTCCATAAGTCCCCATGTTTCACAGCAGAAATAAACATGTTTACAGCCTGGTACAAAAAACAGTTTTGGTCTCTGTAGCTAATTTCCCCGTTCATGACAACTGTACTGAGGGTGAATTTATATACAACTCACCTGTTCACATTATATTAAGACTTAAAGTTATGCAGGATTAAGAGCGTGGACGCTTTGATTGACAGGTGGGTGTGGTTACGGGAGGATTGCTTGAGCATTAATTAGCTACTAAACAGGGGTTGAGGGGTGGCGATGCACTGCGTGGTCTTCGGGTCGTGGGAGACGACCAGTACCAGCCCGTCGACAGTTTTGGTCTCTTTAAAGTATCGCCATAAAGTATTAGGAGGCATTATCAAACTGATTCAGTCATTATCAAATACTGACGTGAACGTTACTCATATTTACTCATCTGTGTATCTCTGCCGGGGTTCAACATCATAACCGATGTTGATGTTTGAATTACATCATCCTCTTAACCCTTCACCCTTGTAGTCATCCTCATACCTACACGAGATCTGGGAATTTCCCTGCAGCATTACTTCTCGTGCACACATTTGCATAACAAACCCTAAAACCTCAAAACATAACCCCCCCTACCCGATCCGATGTGTAAAATAATAAATCGCTGATGAATCTCCAAAAATGTCACAAGTTATCTCCTGTGGCATCAGCGTGTCTCAACGTGTGATTAAATATTTGTAATAGCAATAACTTTCATCATTAAGAGGCGAGCGAAACGGCCGACATGGCACGATACCTTCTATGTTTTCCCCTTCGCCATTTTACTCACCATTACTAACCACCTATCGTTGCACAGAAACCAGGTGGTGGAGGGGAAGTTTTTTTCTAGGTCGAATGAGGTCATTACAACCACACACACATTCAAGAAATACAGACAAAAAACACAGAATATGACAGGTAGCAGGTGTTATCTACTAGAAAAACAAAGTATTTAACATCAGTGAACTGCAGCTTAATGTAAAATTCTTCTGTCAGTGTCGATTGTTCACTTCAGAAGTTAGTTAGTTCACCTTTTTTTGCCGGACAATGCTGCATTGTGTTGGCACCCTGCGGCATCAACAGACCACAAAAAAAAAACGTGTTGTGGTTTGTTCTTTCTAGCTACCCGTGCTCCCTCGCTCTCATTCACTGTCTATGTCACTCAACCACAGCAAAACAAAAATACTTCTTGGTGTTGCTGTTCTGCAGGCCTGGGTGCACAACCACCATGACCCGGTTTTACTGATGTTTCAGCAGTCAGGCCGCTGCAGCGTGACATCGTATTTCGGTTCTCCAAAAGTCCTCCACCGCTAAACCTACAACCTACCCCCAACGCAAATATCTGTTCTCTCTGAGACAACTTTCTCCGGTGACCCCAATCAGGGTCAGATTTTCAGCGCCTCCAATTGAAGCATTAGTTGTCATTATCCATCACTGGTCGTAATGTATGTAAAGTATACTTAAACTTATATGTAGTACACTGTGTATACTATACAACCAACATTTGACTGCTAGTTAGTTAGCTATAGGAATTTTGTGCTCTCCCTATTGCTAGTTAGATAGCAAGATAGCTAGTTAGCAAGGATTATAATTATAGATGACTAGTTAGTTCAGTTAGCTAGTGTTGTGCTAACATCAACATGAGTGTGCTAGTTAGCAAGGTTTGGAATTTAGAATTATAGGTAATCAGCTAGCTCGCTTAGCTAGTGTTTTGCTAACATAATTGCAAGTTAGCTGGCTAGACAGCTAGTTAGATAGCAAGATAGCTAGTTAGCAAGGATTAGAATTATAGGTGAATAGCTAGTGTTCTGCTAACATCAGTATGAGTGTGCTAGTTAGCTGGCTAGGTAGCTAGTTAGCAAGGATTAGAATTACAGATGATTAGTTAGTTCATTTAGCTAGTGTTTTGCTAACACCAGGATGAGTTGCTAGTTAGCTAGCTTTATGTATTTTGTGCCCTCCCTATAGCTAGTTAGATAGCAATATAGCTAGTTAGCAAGGATTATAATTATAGATGAATAGTTAGTTCATTTAGCTAGTGTTGTGCTAACATCAACATGAGTGTGCTAGTTAGCAAGGTTTGGAATTTAGAATTATAGATAATCAGCTAGCTCGCTTAGCTAGTGTTTTGCTAACATTACCTTGAGCTTGCTAGTTAGCTGACTATAGGTTTTTTTTGTGCCCTCCCTATTGCAAGTTAGCTGGATAGACAGCTAGTTAGATAGCAAGATAGCTAGTTAGCAAGGATTAGAATTATAGATGAATAGCTATTTCATTTAGCTAGTGTTCTGCTAACATCAGCACGACCTTGCTAGTTAGCTGGCTAGGTAGCTAGTTAGCAAGGATTGGAATTTAGAATTATAGATAATCAGCTAGCTTGTTTAGCTAGTGTTTTGCTAACATTAGCATGAGCTTGCTAGTTAGCTAGCTTTAGGTATTTTGTGCCCTCCCTATTGCAAGTTAGCTGGCTAGACAGATAGTTAGATAGCTAGTTAGCAAGGATTAAAATTATAAATGAATAGCTAGTTCATTTTTCGAATCGATTCTTGGAATTTGAATCGATACCCAGCCCTACTACAAAACAAAACCACTCTGAAGAGAAAAAAGTCCACAGAAAATCACTCCACAAAAGTGAGGACAAAAGCTAAATGTGCTATAAAACTAAACAGAAAGCAATAACCATATGAAATTTACAACAAAAAAATCACTCAAAAACTACAAGCACACAATACGTGGGGAAGCGAGGAAGATTAAGGAATGTGGGAAAAACCGGCTGGGGTGAACGAAATGTTCGAAACACTCTGGCACAAGACAAAGGCAGACGCAAACATGATATAAACAGGGGAACAGATGGAAATAATCGATCAGGGCGGGGAAGACAATCAGACCGGTGACACATGAGGAAGGGCAAGGGACCTGAAACCAGAGGAGAGTTATCTTTCAAAATAAAACAGGAAATGACAAGAGAAGAACCCAGCTTGACCTCAACGTGTGACACCTCACAGCAGTTTTAAACTTCTTCAGAAGTGAATGCTGTGAAATGAAGAGTTTCCGATGACGGTAGATGTCAAAAGTGAAGTCGTCGCGTGTTACACTTCATGTGGTTTCAGAGAAAGTGTGTGTGTGTGTGTGTGTGTGTGTGTGTGTGTGTGTGTGTGTGTGTCTGTGTGTCTGTGTGTGTGTGTGTGTGTGTGTGTGTGTGTGTGTGTGTGTGTGTGTGTGTGTGTGTGTGTGTGTGAAGCCACAGCGACTACAAGGAAGCTGCTGTCTATAAAAACAGAGACACTCAGACTGAGATGTTCATTCGGGGCTGCAGGTGTCACCGGGTTGGTCGATCGATCGGAAGCTTCAGAGAAAAATAAAACATTTCAAATTAACTTTTCTTGGACCGTTCACATGGAGACACTGTGCGACTTTGACCTGTCTCAAGCTTTAAGTGACGAGTAAGTCTTTGTGGTTTCATTATTTAAATGAGTCTCTTCAAATGTTTGTGATTTTAGATCAAATTTGATGCTTTTAGTGGATGAAATCTGTGTTAAAGACGTATTTTATGATGAGTCACCATTATTAAGTCTGAAAGAGTTCCTAAAAACATAAAGTACAATGTGTAAAAAAAAAAAAAAAAGGGAACCGCTTCAGCCTGTCTGGCTTTGTGTTTTCACTTCTTACTTGTATTCAAACACAACTAAACTCACACGGTTCACAACTTTCCATTAATGAAAGCTTCACAACTTCTTCTGAATTTAATATTTGTCTGTTTTTGTGTTTCAGCTCAGCTGGAATAGACGAGCCGGAGTTCAAATCCTGCTGCTTTAACATGAAGGTAAGATGAACTCTCCAGTTCTTTAGTTTTGACTGTTAGAGATCGACATTTTTCACTCTCATGTGCACGTACTGTCACTTTCAGATGTGATACTTCGATATAATTAAGAATACATGTATGTAACAGGAAGGTTTTACAGCCTGATTCTAAAACTAAACTTATATTCACTGACACTGAGGATCTTAGTGGGCGCTGTTGTTCTACAGGACACTATTTCTAATATTTTGATCCTCTCATGTTTGTAGAAACGCTTCTCAATAAAATACAGTCCAGTTTAACAAAGTACAACCTCAGTAGTAAACATAAAAATGAATATCTCACAGAAAAACATTATGAGCTTCATAAAAGTTGTTGTATTGTACAGGAGAGTCTTTTAATACCTGGTGCTTATATTAAAGATGTATCTGACTCACTGAAATAACAGAATAATATTAATATTGCACAAGCAACTTCATTTATTTATTTATTCAATTTATTCGCTTCATGTCGGCATTGTATGAATTTAGGGATTTAAAGATAAAAAACAACAACACTATAAAATGTATAAATAGACAAAATTTAAATAATAGTTAAAAAAATACAAAATAACTGAATAAATAAATGTTTGTATGAAAAGTACAATGCAATTTTTTTTATTTATATCATGATTTGGATACAAACGCAATACATACTAATATATATAAACAGAAATATATATATATATATATATATATATATATATATATATATATATATATATATATATATATATATATATATATACCAAAAAAAGTCACAGATCCTTGCACACTCAAGGTCTGAGGTCGAAGAATAATACAAGTAACATGTTATGTACTGTTTGTGACCTGATCAGAAATCTTTCCGTGTGAAACTTTCAGTCGTTAGGGGCGAATCTTCCCGCAATGGGAGTCGCTTATCCTCAGCCTCGTGTAATGGATAAATCTGCCCAGAGCACAAAAGCACATCACATTTCCCAACATATCCCATAATTGTACCTTTAATTTCATAATTCTGTCTTTTAATATCAAAATTTTACCTTGAGTATGTGAGTGTTAGGTCATAATACATGATTATAAACGAGTCTAAATGACTTTCATGTGTCATATTTCCTATTATTCACTTCTGTGACTCAGATAAGAGGAAGCACCTGCAGGAGGACTTCATGTGTGGTTTCTCTTCCCTTCTCGCTCACAGGATCTTCAGGACAACATCTTCACCCTCGACGACGGGCTGGAACTGGTCGTCTCCCACGACCCGAAGACCATGCAGTGCATCGCCACCCTGCTGCTGGCGGCGAACAGGTTGAAGAGGCCCCTGACTCGCTGTCGCAGGGAGATCAACGACGGCGAGCTCTGCAGCTCCATCATGGAGAGCCTGGTGGAAGGTGAGTGAACAACAGGACGCAGAGTGTTTCACATCGGAGAGATGAAGTGAAACCAGAACGTCCGGTAAGAAAATCTCAGTGACCACATGAATGTATAAAAATAAAGTATTTCTCAACACGAGGTCACACAGTCTGCAGCAAGTTTAAAAAGGCTGTTTAGTAGCTAATCGACGCCTGGTTGCTCAAACAATCCCCCTGTAACCACACCCACCTGTCAATCAAAGCGTCCACGCTCTTAATCCTGCATAACTTTAAGCCTTAATATATTTGAACAGGTGAGTTGTATATAAATTCACCCTCAGTACAGTTGTCATGAACGGGGAAATTAGCTACAGAGACCAAAACTGTTTTTTGTACCAGGCTGTAAACATGTTTATTTCTGCTGTGAAACATGGGGACTTATGGAGACTTTTTGATTTGGACCTCCCCACAGAAACGATTGTCAAGAAGACGGAGAACCTCTCCATGGCGGTGAGACGAATCTTCCAGCGTGTCAACAGCGTGAAGATGTTAACTCTGACCGACAGCGAGCAGAAAGACATCGTCTGCAGAAACAGAGAGTTAAAACTGGAGGCCATCACTCTGAGAGGAGGAAACTGTGAACGCAAAGGTGCGACGAAGTCTGCTGCTATAAAGTACATTTACTCAAGTACTTTTCCTTTGAATGTTTTTATGTTGTTGTAACACATGCCACATGTCTTTAAACGACGTTCCTCTATTGTTTTTTTTCCTTCCTTCATTAGTGAATTTCAAACTGGAGAGGTACATCACCGCCTGTGTCAGTCCTGGTGAAGGTCAGCCGGTCGTCCTGTCCATCACCAACAACAACATGCACATTTCCTGCACCATGAACGACGGCAAGGCCGTGCTGAAGCTGGAGGTGATCAGAAAAACACATTTCCTTTGACTTTTAATCTCATAATTTTACCTTTAAATTCATAATTCTGTCTTTTAATCTGATAATTTTACCTTTAAATTCATAATTCTGTCTTTTTATCTCATAATTTTACCTTTAATTTCATAATTCTGTCTTTTAATCTGATAATTTTACCTTTAAATTCATAATTCTGTCTTTTAATCTCATAATTTTACCTTTAATTTCATAATTCTGTCTTTTAATCTGATAATTTTACCTTTAAATTCATAATTCTGTCTTTTTATTTCATAATTTTACCTCTTATATTCATAATTCTGTCTTTTAATCTCATAATTTTACCTTTAATTTCATAATTCTGTCTTTTTATCTCATAATTTTACCTTTAAATTCATAATTCTGTCTTTTTATCTCATAATTTTACCTTTAAATTCATAATTCTGTCTTTTAATCTCATAATTTTACCTTTAAATTCATAATTCTGTCTTTTAATCTCATAATTTTACCTTTAAATTCATAATTCTGTCTTTTAATCTCATAATTTTACTTTTAATTTCATAATTCTGTCTTTTTATCTCATAATTTTACCTTTAATTTCATAATTCTGTCTTTTAATCTGATAATTTTACCTTTAAATTCATAATTCTGTCTTTTAATCTGATAATTTTACCTTTAAATTCATAATTCTGTCTTTTAATCTGATAATTTTACTTTTAATTTCATAATTCTGTCTTTTTATCTCATAATTTTACCTTTAATTTCATAATTCTGTCTTTTAATCTGATAATTTTACCTTTAATTTCATAATTCTGTCTTTTAATCTCATAATTTTACCTTTAATTTCATAATTCTGTCTTTTTATCTCATAATTTTACCTTTAAATTCATAATTCTGTCTTTTAATCTAATAATTTTACCTTTAAATTCATAATTCCGTCTTTTAATCTGATAATTTTACCTTTAAATTCATAATTCTGTCTTTTTATCTCATAATTTTACCTTTAATTTCATTATTCTACCTTTAATTTCATAATTCTGTCTTTTAATCTCATAATTTTACCTTTAAATTCATATTTCCATCTTTTTATCTCACAATCTTTTCTTAGTAATCTATGGTTTTGACTTCCCGTGGACATTTTGCTGTCTCATACATATAAAACTAATGTGTGTGATTTTCTGTGTGTCTCGTGGCAGGAATGCTGTGAGGAGACTTTAAGCAGGATCAGTGATGATGGAAACATGGACCGCTTCCTCTTCTACAGGAGAATCACAGGAATGAATCTGACCACGTTCGAGTCCGTGAAGTGTCCCGGCTGGTTCATCAGCACCTCGTACGAGCGTGAAAACCAGCCTGTGGAGATGTGCGAAGCGGACACGGTCAGACGTGTCACATGCTTCAAGACCAACTAAAAAAGTATTTCTGTGTTTAATGTGACGTGTAGCCACAATTAAGCTTTTTGCATTTATTCTTCCTCACCAGTAGATGGAGCTACCACACACAGTGATGCAATGACATAATGTGTTGGTGAGGAAAATATTCAGTGTAATCACTAAAGATAGTTAAACTTTATACAAAACAAAGCTACAATTTATACCTCAAAATATCTTTTTTATTGTTTCAAAATTCAATTTATTTCTCTTTTGTGTTTTTTCACGTGTTTTTCTTGTAACAAGAAATTTAAGTTATGTTACATTTTGGAACTTGGAGTGAAGGACTAAATATGCCCAAATATGTGAACGTTAATTTTTTTTAAACTATTTTTTACTATTATTAAAAAATTAATAAAGAAATAGCTTCTTATGTATTATGTATTAGATTTTAATGATGTTATTTGCTCCTTTTATATTCATCATATAGCAGGCAATAAACTGATTACGCTGAGCATGCTCTGTGATAATGTTGGAAAAAACATAAGTTACTGCATCATATTCAGTTATTATATAATAAAATGATAAATAAACAGCGTTATGTTCTATTGATCAGTTCGAGCATCTTTTTAGGAGATTTATCGGTAAATAAAAACAGAAACAAACCTTTTTTCCTGAAAATGTAGTTGTATGGAATAGTTTGTGATCTGTATAGCAGCTGTTGCCTGAGAGGTGAAATCCTGGAAATCCTGGAAAATAATGCCCTGCCTTTGCTGGGATATAAATGTCACGGCAGGTTTGTTGCTCTTCAAGGTCAAAGGTTCAGTAGGTTGGAAACTAAACATGTTGTAGTCGTAAACATCTGCACAGTTACTGGATAACCTGCAGGCTTCAGATGTCAAATAATCTGATGAAATTAACAGATTAAAAAAAAAAAAAATACTAATCCCAATCTCCAGATGACAGCGAGGAGGACGCCGTCCTCTGGGTAATGACCTTGGAGTTTCACTGATCTCCTGTTACAAACGTCGATCGAATGAAATTATGTTTCCTTATATGCTTAATTTGCCTGAATTATCTGGATTGTCCACTCGCTGTCACATTTTTAACCTTTAGTCAAATTCACCTGACTCAAATCAGCTCAGAAAAAAACAAGAAGCATCACCGTGAATCGGTTTTGAACATATTCGGAAAAGTTAATAACTTTGCACTCGCGCCTTCGGTAAAACTCGTGACGTTCACGCAACGTTGTGTAACTTTCCCAACATAAACAGATTTTAAATCTTGTTGATGTAGCTCAGACGGTAGCTGCTGTTAGTTGATGTTGGTTCTGTTTGTTAGCAAGGCTGCCTGGACTGGAGGAGGTTTTTTTATTTTTTTTTTAGACAAGGGAGCGATGCTGGAACGGCTACCAGAACCGGAGCTAGGTGAACCGGCTCGCTTAGCAGGGGGGGCAGAACGTGGCAGAGGTGAAGAGAATGAAGAGGACGTCGACGGAGGAAGCAGAAATGTTATTTGTCTGCGGTTCTGGTTCGTTCTCAGCTGGACACACTTATTATAACATTGTTTGGTGACATACACACACACACATACTGTATATACAGCAGCAGCCTGTAATCTGAATTTTCCAGCACTTCCCAAATTAAATGTCAATCTGTTCTTTACACTTTACACAATAACAGACTTAAACAAACTCAGCCAATCAGGCGCAGTCGAGAGGAAGTCGGGGTCCTCTCATTGGTGCGTCGTGCACGGCTTTTGCATGGCGACTACCTCGGGCTGTTTCTTCACCAATGAGAGATGCTCTGCGGCTCGGCGCCGCGGCGTGGCTGCGAAAAGGCAGATTACAGATCGATGTGCATTTAACTTCAGACGAGAGGCTGAAGCTGACGAGGGTCAGAGGGAGGATGGTGGTTTCATCTTTTATTCTCACATCTCCATCCTCACACACACACACACACACACACACACACACACGTGTAATGTATGCATGTAATGTGTGCACGTATACATACATGCATTACATCAAGTCAATGCCAAACATCCCAAAAAAACAACTTAAATTCCTGAAACTCACATCGAGCTGCACTCACACTCATGAGTGGTAGTGAACCTATTGTGTGTGTGTGGGTGTGTTTGTGTGTGTTTGTGGGCCTATCATTGTGTATATATACGAGTGTGTGTGTGTGTGTGTGTGTGTGTGTGTGTGTGTGTGTGTGTGTGTGTGTGTGTGTGTGTGTGTGTCTCCCTCTGCCATGCACATTCCCGGCACATGGCAACAGAAGCTAAATATAGCCCCAGCAGCCCGGCTTCACAGCGGGATCATGCTTCCTCTCGCTAACGTCCCTGTTTCTCTGCTTCCTACAAATATCAGTTCCTCCCTCTCTCTCTCTCTCTCTCTCTCTCTCTCCCTCTCTCTCTCTCTCTCTCTCTCTCTCTCTCTCTCTCTCTCTCTCTTTTCTTTGTCACTTCCTGCACCATTGGCGTCGTTTCTATGCACCTTCCTCCCCTCTCTGGATTTCTGATACAACCTGCAGCCTGATGAAAAACTGGGTTGTCTTTGTTTCTGTAAATACACCAGATGACGATAAACCCTCCTTCCATCTGTGCTACAGTACAGTTCATGTTATGGAGTATTTTTGCTACTGTAGACTTTAACTCCTGTTGACCCACTCTGACCTGTGATCAGGTGACCCACTCTGACCTGTGATCAGGTGATCCACGCTGACCTGTGATCAGGTGAACGGTGTCTCTGTCATTCGTACGTCTGTTCTCACACTATGTAACTTTGGGCTCCGGGTCTGGAGAAGTACGTAACGCTTTACGGCACTAAGTCACACAGCAGCAACTATTTCACTGATTCTGGTGAAACTGGATCATATTTTATGGAGGAAATGTTTTCTGGTTTTCCCTCTGATGTCCTCCGGCTGCTCCGCCTCAACTCTCTGTGATTTACAGAGTTTATGATGGACAGTGAAGTAAACTGCTGACAGCTGTAGCTGCTGTTAGCTCATGTTAGCTCAGTCTGTTAGCTGTTGTTAGCTCATGTTAGCTCAGTCTGTCAGCCGCTGTTAGCTCAGTTTGTTAGCTAATGTTAGCTCATGTTAGCTAATGTTAGCTCAGTTTGTTAGCTAATATTAGCTCAGTTTGTTAGCTCAGTCTGTTAGCTGCTGTTAGCTCATGTTAGCTCAGTCTGTTAGCTCATGTTAGCTCAGTCTGTTAGCTGCTGTTAGCTCAGTTTGTTAGCTGCTGTTAGCTCATGTTGGCTCAGTTTGTTAGCTGCTGTTAGCTCATGTTAGCTCAGTCTGTTAGCTGCTGTTAGCTCATGTTAGCTCAGTCTGTTAGCTGCTGTTAGCTCAGTTTGTTAGCTGCTGTTAGCTCATGTTAGCTCAGTCTGTTAGCTGCTGTTAGCTCATGTTAGCTCAGTCTGTTAGCCGCTGTTAGCTCATGTTAGCTCAGTCTGTTAGCTTGTGAGCTCAGAGCACCGGGAGAGTGTTAGTGTTTGTACCACAGGCGTTTTGGACCACCGGGAAGAAGAGGAAGAAGAAGAGTAGGAGGTTTTTAGGGCTCGGGCGCAGGGGGTTGTTGATGGAGAGTAGAGCTGGTGTTGTGCCAGAACAGGAGCGGATATTTAATTCTTAATATAATGTGAACAGGTGAGTTGTATATAAATTCACCCTCAGTACAGTTGTCATGAACGGGGAAATTAGCTACAGAGACCAAAACAGTTTTTTGTACCAGGCTGTAAACATGTTTATTTCTGCTGTGAAACATGGGGACTTATGGAGACTGACTCACTTCTGGAGCCAGCCTCAAGTGGACGTTAGAGGAACTGCAGTTTTTGGCCACAGTTTAGCTTTAGTTTACTAATTTAAAAAAATCATATAAACATGACGTCAGTGTAAAGTATATATATATATATATATATATATATATATATATATATATATATATATATATATATATATATATAGTACCACTGCTTGAGGACGCAACACACACACACATACATATTTATAGACGTCAGTAGGGTTGGATCTGACTGATCCGAGCAGGATAGTAATGGACTGCTGGGAGCATGTGGTATAATCCTGGCTTGATTTGGCACACTGCCTAGTGAGGTATTACATTGCTCACAGCCTGCATTAGTCCCACTGTTCACATGTGCGTGCTTGCACACATTACTGCTGCGCTGCCCGGGAGGTGAAAGTGGTGATGGGAGGTCATCGGGGACACGGAGCTTTCAGCTCGGAGATTAATACATTTACAGTGCAGGAATATGCACAGTGACTTTGTCAAGTGATAATGGATCTGTTGAGGATTTCTTCTGGCTTGGGTGGAGAAAATCTAAATGCTAATTATGAGGGATCTTTAACGTTAGTGGAGCTACAATTATAGAGTCCATCATTGAACGATAATGTAACTTTGAATGACCTCCTGAGACTCTCTAATGATTGACTGATCATGGGCTGAGACATCGTGGTGTGTAGTAACTATGCACATTTAAGTACTTGAGTACAAGTTTGGTGTACTTGTATTTAATGTCTGTAAGTATTGAGTATTTTAGCCTGAATTCATACATAGAAACACACGTTAACATAATGTTGTGATGGACAATAGCGCAAAAACAGGTGACGCTTCCTATCTGTAATCGAGTAAGAGCGTTCAGTATACATCGATTTTAGATTTCCACAGCTGTGTGTAGGTTTTATAACCAAATTCAGTTTGTTTTTATAGTTTCTGTTTCATATTTTGGTCCATAACCGCCACTAAAGTCCAGTGTAGTATCCATATCAGGCTCGCAGCGAGTTGGAGCCGAGCCCAGCTGACTTTAGGGCGAGAGGCGGGGTACACCCAGGACAAGTTGCCAGTTCATCACAGGTCTGAAACATAAAGAGATAAAACAATTGACACCAATTTAAAGACACCTGCATGTGTTTGGACTGTGAGTGGAGGGAGGATTCAAACCAAAAACCTTCGTGCTGTGCTTTTTATTTAGTCACGTTCCTCTCAATAAAAACTGTTTTCTTTGTGAAGGTGACACTAAAGACAGAGCTGCTGTATTGGATTAGATTTATACAGGTGTACCTAATAAAGTGGCCACTTCCACTTCAATATCAAAAACCACATGTGCACAGAATCAGTAAAATTAGCATCTTCCGGTTTTTTATGGCAAACCTCCCCAAACTAGAGCAGCAGAGAGTGTGAGGCGTGATGTAACACAGTACTGACACACACACACAAGTGATTGCTAATGTGTGAATGTATAAAAATAGATTTGAATAATTTGATTGTGTGCGGTTGCGTAACACATTGTTGCAACAAGCAACAGCACCACCTTCCACCTCCGTGTGACACGTGTAACATGTCGATGTCACGAGGGACACATGAGGCTTTGAAGAGTCCGGCACGATCCGCACTTCAAACCTGCTTTGATTTAGAATATTTTGGTCATTTGGGAGTAAAAAAAAATCTCTAAAGAAAACCATATAATGTTCAGTGTAGTGGAGTTTAAATATCCAACAGATACAGAGCTCTGTTAGCTTTCATTTGTAGATTTGTTTCTGCCCACTTAGCTCTGTTTTGGTCTCCACCAACTACTGAGAAAAACATACGGATCTTTAGTGTTTTACTTTAATCACCAGCGGTAACTTGCCAGGTGGTGCTAGTGAAGTTGTAGTAATACAGTCGTCCCTCGCTATAACGCGGTTCACTTTTTAGTGTTATTTTGCATGTTTGTTTTTTTTACAGCGTGCTGTACAGTATAAACGCGCATTGTGTTCTGCGTCCTGATTAACTAAGGGAGTACTGTACAAAATGCGTGTAAAAAGGTGTATAACAGTGTGTGGTTAGGGGTTTTACAGCCTTAAAACATGTACAATAGTGGTAAAACTTACTTTGCGGATTTCGTTTATTGCGGGTTATTTTTAGAACGTATCCCCGCGATAAACGAGGGACCACTGTACTTGATATTAAACCAAAACAATGAGGTTAAAAGGCACCAAAACGCTCGATAGAACTAAAGGAAAGAAGAAACAAAACAGTCTACAGTCATGTTAGAGAACCCGGGCTTAAAAAACAACGAACACGACGTCGTAGAAGCTGCTCAGATTTTTTTACGTCTGTGTTCCGGTATTGTCAGATACAAAGAGAAAGCGCCGAGACTCTAACTCCTAGTTTAGCTCTCCACTAACTTGGATAAAATAATTTAAGCGTGTGGCTCTTCTAGACTCTTCAAAGTCATTTCACAGAGGTCGTGATGCTCGACACCTGCTTCTTTCCCCAAAGTAAAAGGTCTTTTTTTGTGGGCCGGCGTTCATTACGTGACGGACACCATTGGTGTTGTTGGTGGTCACGGGAACTTGATTTGTTTGGAAGAATTTGGTCATTGCACGTGTAAGTGTTCATTTTGACCTGATGATGGCACTAGATAGAAAAGTGAGAGGATCAACGAAGTTGTTACAGTTCATCTCGAGGGGAATTTGAGTATTTGAGCCAAGTTTCATGGCAATCCATCCAACAGTTGTTGAGACTTTTCATAGAAATCTGCAAATCTGAACCTCGTGGTTGTACAAGACGATGCCTAAAGTCATTAGGGTTTATCCTCTGGGTATCGTGATCATGTCTGGTACACATTTCATGGCAATCCATCCAACAGTTGTTGAGATATATCAGCTTAGAACAAAGTGTTAGCCTTTCTTAGAGCCACACTGGTGCAGATTTAAGCAGATTTCTTAGACAAACATCAATAAAATGTTTGTTGGTTCCATTTGACCCGCAGCCACGACGCCGACTGGACACAGGCTGGAGGCACAGCTGGCTTTCTTCATTGTAAACCATGGAAATACCATAATAGACCTAAACAAGCTCAGTTATATTTATACATTTTAGACATACCGTGCAAATATTCTGGACCTCAAACAAAAGACTAAAACAACTCTGTCTGCTGTCCGTCCAAATGCTTGTGGAATAATTCACAGTGAGTCATTGCGCTGTTGCATAGTTCACCTCGTACTCACATGGACCACATCTGTTAATATTGTGCTGCAAAGTCTTTTTTAAATATATATATATATGATCTCCCGAGCAGCAGCCAGGCTGGAGGATTTGTTTCTGTTTAGCTGCAGCGGTCGTGCAGTCTACGCTCATTAAGCACCGCGAGGAGTCGGCCTCTCTCACCTCGGAGCCAGGGGAATGAAGTCGTCTTATAATAAGCGACATAACATGCAGTGCATCTGCTTAAATATGCGCAGAGGGCCTCATTAAAGGAAGTGCTGGTTGAGCGCCTCCTAGAACGTTCACTATGATTTCCAAGAATGTGACGTGATTGCGCTGAACTTCCCGACACCCATCCTGATCTCTTGTAACCTTCTTCCAGCTTGTCTTGGTCAAACACGTCTTCTTCGTTTTCTTTCAGGGTCTGACTGTACATTTCAACAGCTGTATCAGACACAGGCTGGTTGATTCCAGTTGTCTGTCAGACGAGGGAACAATAACAGGTTGCCAACTTTCCATGGCACCCCCCAACAAAGCCATCATACTCAGACCAGCCACCAAAATGAACCGTTCATGGTTGCTACATGATGAAGACAACCATTGCATGCAGTATTGAATCTAATGAGCAGCGATGGGTTAAATTTCAGTTGTTTCAGATATCTAGTGCTGTGATACAGAAGGTTTTTATCGAACTGCGAGGCAGAGTTGAAGCGTAGAGGGTGAGTCATAACTCCGAACACACAGACATGACACAGATATTTTTAGATTCACTTACAAAGCCCGAGGTTATCATCATCTCTGGTGTCTTTTCATGAATGCATCCGCTTAGAAAAAGATGAACCAGTACGCGCCTGACGAACAAGTTTCCTCTGGTATGAAAGAAAACCAGTGAGAGCTGATCTGTACATCCATGAGCACAGTGCTGGTTTAGCTTTTAATGGTGCAAATGTGACAAAATGTAGAGAGATGTGGGCTAAAATAACAAAGGTCAAGCTTGTGAGCATAGCTAACTGTCTCCATAGCAACATTATACTCAAATTTAGCGATTATCCCCCAAATGGAAGCGAGACAAAGAATCATGAAATATAAATGTTTCATGCAGCACTATCAATATTTGAGTCATTCCACGAGAGACCAGGACGATTCCCTCTGACCTTGTTGAGTGTATTTTATCTATTTTTAAAAGCTTTTTACATCAATTGAAACGTCCCCTATAGCCAAGTGCAGAAGACGTTACATAATATATAAATATTTATATCAGAAACTATCTTGTTTTTTTTAAGTTGACCTTCAATGAAAGGGTACTTGGGATATGACAAACATCCAAACATTTTGCATGAACTTTGATGGCTGGTTTTCTCGAAGTTGAATACAGTCGTCCCTCGCTATATCGCGATTCAGTTTTCGCGGACTCGCTGTTTCGCAGATTTTTTTCAGTGTAATGCATGCATTTTTTGCGTCCTGATTAACTAAGGGAGTACTGTACAAAATGCGTGTAAAAAGGTGTATAAAAGTGTGTGGTTAGGGGTTTTACGGCCTTAAAACATGTAGAATAATTGTTAAACTTACTTTGCGGATTTCGTTTATTGCGGGTTATTTTTAGAACGTATCCCCTGCAAAAACGAGGGACCACTGTATGTAGTTAATGTTCGGAAAAAGTAA
Source organism: Collichthys lucidus (assembly GCA_004119915.2). NCBI lineage: Eukaryota > Metazoa > Chordata > Actinopteri > Sciaenidae > Collichthys > Collichthys lucidus. Next base: position 30,579,293 of record CM014093.1, read on the forward strand.
TATTGGTCAAAGATTGTAGTGGTTTTTGTGGAATGACTCATTTTCTGACCGCCTTAAGCTTCATCATCTTCCATTGACATTGGTTTTTATATTCCTTGAACACACTGAGACTCCTTCTGGACACGATAATGTTGGGGTTGTCCCAATTTAGTTCACAGTGTCAGTTTTTATAACCCATAGAGAGCAGCGATGTTTCCTGGAGAAGCTCATCGTTGGTGCCAGGCTATTGTTCTGACAGCCTTTTATTCCAAAAATCCCCAATACAATGAAAAATGTCCCATTGGATGGAAAACCCATTTTTTGGGACTGATCCCCAAGACAAACGCCCACTGCTCTGAAGGACCCAAAAATACACACTGTGGTGTCTACTACTATTATTATCTACTATTGTCTACTAACCCAAACTACGATCTTTTCTTAGACCTAACCACTAACAACAAACCCAACAACTGTGACAGTTTCCCAACGTTAAGCACATGTTTATGATTCTTACTGTGATGACAAAGGACACCAAACCGTCACCTGATCTTTCCGATACATCCAAAACTCCAGGGACGATGTATTTTCAGAAAAACTGGCCTTCAGAGAAATGGGCTTTTGTTTTCTGGATTACGAGCTGTCAAAGTCCAATGGGAAATTTATCTGACTGGTGGGCTTTCGGAGTAATTGGCTGCCCGAACAATGTGTTCCCCCTTGAGGTACACGAGTTCTCAGCAGACGATGATGTGCCTCATTCACACGGTTCGAGTCTCTTTTGCTAACTCTAACTCTAAACCCTGCAGACTTTGGACATCCTCGACCCCATTGCCTCCGTCCTTAACGCCTTACCAGTGGCAACCTGGTACCAACTTCGAGGGGTTCATTCTAAAACACTACATTGATTAACCCACTTTTAGATTTCATCCTCTGGACCAGCTGAGGAGAGACTCATCAACTCAGACTGATCGAGACAGCGACAGGTGAGCAATAGCACCGACTCGACATACCTCACACTTCTTTCTTCACAGTGTGGGGGGGGGGACAAACATCGGCCTTTCCTTTGACGCTCTATATCAGGGGTCGGCAATTAGCGGCCCGCGGGCCAAAACTGACCCGCCATCAATTATATCTGGCCCGCTAGATGACGTTGATTTATTTTTAAATATATATATATTTTAAAATCTATCTTTTAAACCTCATGTTTCCTGTCAAAAATACAACAATTCCACAGATTTTACAACATTTATTAAAAGTAGCTGATAAGATAACGTGACAGCAGCCAGAACGTCCTCGCAGCTTCTTTACGTGACGCACAGGTCGGAACACTAATTAACTGTAACCTGTGGAAAATCAAAGTGTCCTGTGTCCCTCTCGTAACGGACAACGTGAACAAATGTGTTTCATTAAATGAAAAAAACAAAAACAAACAAGGTCGGCTCAAATATCAAATAGCCTAAAAAATGTGAATGCACATCAGCGGCAGATCTGCTCTGCTGTGTACATTAGTTACGGCAGGGTGCCGGTTTCATGACAGACGCAGTGGGCGTAATAACAGCACATAGAAGCAACTTAATCTTTAAATTAAATTAAATTAAATGCATTTAAATAAAGTTAAATACCATTTATTTTTAATATAATAGAAAAAAATCGATGATGAGAATACTCGTTAGTCGCAGCCTTCACGCAGCCGTTCAAATCGACGTTTCAAACTCCACCAGAGGCCGCGAGTGGCTCGAGCGGACAGGAAGTCAGACACAGAAACGGCACAGGCTGATTTTCAAAATCCTAAGATGGCTCAAGGGTTAATATAATAGAAAAAAAAGCATGGTCATGGCCCGTGATGGAATTGTCAGAAAAAAAATTGGCCCGGGTCCTATCTTATTTGTCGACCCCAGATCTATATCAACCCATGTACGTCATCGGACAACTCAAGGAAAGGGTCAAGGTCATAACCACCACACCTAACCATATGCACATTTGGTTGGTTTACCAATTGCATGTAAAAAAAAAAAAGGTATTAATGTGGTCCTCAAAGAAGAAGACTCTCCAACCGTGTTAGCAGCATTGGCTCAAGGGACGGTCGATCAGCCTCAGATTTACTTTGCGCTCACGTCAAGCATATGTCAGTATAAAATTGAAGTATAAAGTGTTATAAAATGGAAATACTTAAGTAAAAGTACTTAAATATTGTTCTTAACAGTAGTGGGGACAGTAGTTGGCCACCCAAGCCAAGTCCCTACAGACCTGGAGGGTGAAGGCCAACTCACACCGGACGCGGAACTGAAGCGGCACAGTACCGCCGCGGTCACCGTAGCAAATAGAAGCCAGTCTAGTCAATGAGAGCACTCACACCGGGCGCGACTCAGAAGCGTCCCAGAAGCGGCCCACCGCGCCATGGCGCGAGCTTTCCGTAGCATTTCTATTTTTGCCGCGAACTGCGTCTGAACCTCGTAAATTTCAACAGAGCACTGCGCACCAGACAGGAAACCCGACACAGAATCAACATAATAAACTTCCGCCCCCTTTCAAAATAAAACACAGTACGCAGTTCATGTAACTTTTTACAACTTCACATCAACGTTACGTCATGACCGGTGGCACCAGGTGATCAAAGATCGATCAAAGGGTCTCAACATGGACGACGAGAGACTGATTGTTGAAGTGGAACAACACACAATCATTTATGACACAAACTCCTCCACGTCGGAGAAGCAAAGTCAGCTGTTTGTTGTTGTTGTTTTCTTTATACACTGTTTGTCGCGGGGTCTCGCTTACGTCCAGGATTCTCGCGTGATCTCACGTAAAAACGGGCGGCTCGCTCCGGTGTGAGTTGACGCCGGGCAAAGGACCGCGGCACTACCATCCCGCCAACTGTGTGAGTCCCGTGTGACCGATTCATGTCCAGCATGGACCAAAGTAAGGAGGGTGGAGATGTGCCAGTTTACCTCCGATGTGCCCTTGGGCAAGGCACTGTACCCCCCCAACTGCTCTCTGGGCAAACATCGCTCTCCACAATTGCATGTCTACGAGCCCTTTGTGTGTGTGTGTGGTTGTATTTCTGTCAAAACTGCATGTAAAAAAAGTAAAAATGTCGCCTTGAGGGTTTTCTGTTCTATTCCAGTCACATGTTGGAGCTTGCAGGAGACGATAAAAACAATTAAAGACTAAAAAACTAACGAGCCACGGCACACTGACTGACACACTAACCTCAGTGAGGCTTCCTACCACGAACAAAACCTCTCTATGCCGTACCTGGCTGCACATAGCAGAGTGTTTCTGCCGCACGTGAGCAGATCTCAGCACAATCGCACGGTTGTATTACGACCGTGTCCCCAGGCGACGAGGTCCTAATGGCACAGCTGACTCCTTGACCAGGAATGTCAAGTCTGTAGAGGCCTCCCACATTAAAATAGCCAGCATGCCCTGTCAGCACACCCTCACAGCGGACGCATGGTGTGCCTAACAGCTGCCAGATTTACAGAGTGGGGGTGCTGAGGAGGACCGAGGAGAAAGAGTCCGACCACAGAAGAAGAAGAAGCAACAACAGGAGAAGAGATCAGCACGAGGGGGAGGAGGGAATCAAATTACCCTCGAGTCTTCCTCCTCGTCCTCGTCTTCGTCTCCCCCCCTTTTCAGCTCCTCACACCAGAAACAAGCTTCTGTGCAATCGAGGGATGAGGCGCTCACGGACAAGAGGAAGAGCGACCACGACTAAGCAGCACGTCGTTTGGATTTGCTGAGCACAAGCTTCTTGTTGTGCAGGAGCTGTTTCCTGCAGACAGTCTTTATTAACTTTGGAGACAGCTGCTGTGTGTGAAGGAAGACAGCAACTGTAAAGCATGTGCTGCACATACCCGACTGGAAAACCACTATTTGATATTGAATTCCTGTTAGAGCTGCAGTTCACGACAATTGTTTTATAGATTCATGTGCGAGAATTCACAGAAAATGATAAAAGACGATGCGATCGTCGCGTCAGAGCCCAAAGATTTTCAGTTTAACGTCGTTTCTCACACCGAAGGAGACAAAATCTGAAAAAATGACCCCATGTGATGTTCACTTTCATTGCCAAATATCTGCAAATATACTTTTATATGATTAAGAAGTAAGTCCCCAGCATTTCTTTAAATCGCGTGGTTTGAATTATAATATTTATTCAAACGTGACGAGTTAATCTTTCACGTCTGAGAAGCTGGAGCCAGAAAATCCAAAAGATTTTAAATATTTAATCAACTATTAAAATATAGATTAGTTCATTATGTCAGTCGACATACCTATGATAATAATCCAATATAACACTGACAGCATGATGAGTACTTTTACTTTTTGTAATCTAAGTACAGCTCTGTAGTTTTACTGCAGTAAACAGTTACAGGTTAATACTCTACTGATAGATTACTTTTACTTTTAGAGTACTTGAGTTTGTTTCCTTCAGTCGGCCGACAGTAAACACATTAATACAATATCCAGAGTATAAACACACACTGACCACAAAAACACTTATAATTAGCAACAATTTTGATTATCGATTATTATTTTTTAGATATTTATTTTAGCAATAACGATAAAATGTTTCGGTTCCATCTTCTCAGGCGTGTTTATGATTGGAAACCGATCATCCTTCTCGGACAAAACGAGATATTTAACGTCGTTATCTCGGCCTTTAGGTACCTGAGGATGTCGAACCACTAATCGATGATGAGAATACTCGTTAGTCGCAGCCTTCGTTCAAATCGATGTTTCAAACTCCACCAGAAGCGTCGCGGTCCGTTTCAGAGGCCTCGAGCGCACAGGAAGTCAGACACCGAAAGAGATCCAGGCTGATTTTCAAAATAAAAACACTGTGTGCAAACTTCTGATCGGCCACAAAGGAAATAATGTAACTATGTCGAATATTTACATATTTATGAGCACCAATCTGAGGAAATTAAAGTCTGGCAGGTTAAAGGCTGGCAGGGTTTCAAAGTGAAAACACAATAATCCTGGACTGGGTTTCCTCGTGGATCACCAAAACTTCTTGGACAAAAATAACGCAGAGAGAAAATCAAAACAAAGAACTGGTCGTCGATCAAAAAACAGCAAAAATTTTCTGATTCCAGCTTCCTAAAAGTGAGACAAAGCTGCTTTTCTCGGATTTATATTACCGTAAACTGAATCTCTTTGAGCTTCAGACCTCCTGGAGATTAAAAACAAGCAACTCTGACATTTCTGATCATTTTCAGACAGTGTGGAGGATTTAGTGAGATCTAAGGCGTCATTTTTTTGTCTGTAAACAAAACCAGCTGAATCCGACATGCTGCACCTTTAAAAAGATGAAATAATAATGAAAATAATCGTACTGCAGAACAAATAGATTATCTTTATGAAAACAGGGGTTTAAAAATATACAGTCACAACATCGTTATTGCATTTAAAGTTGTTTTTAATTAAAGGAAGTGTTATACTTTCAACTCTAGGAAAAACAAAATGAAAAATAATCTGGAGGTTTCGAGTCACAACTTTGTTTTAAGAAATTAACCTTTTTTTTATTTTATACGTCTTGAAATTCCTTTACATAATACATTTTTTTTCCTTTATAAGTATTTCAAAATATCTTTTGCTGGTTTGTTCGGTAATATTTCTCCTATAAGTAGAATCTCATTTCAATATAGTTCTCTTAAAACAGCAAAACAAAAAACATCCATCAGTGTGTGTTTCTGTCCAGGGTCTGACCACCGACGGACAGAGAGGCTGATGATGATGATGATGACGGCGGCGGCGGTGGGGAAACTCTTCTCGAGCGAGAAGGTCAGAGAAGCTTGACAGTTATCTGATGCAGCGCTCCAGATATTTGGACCCTTTGTAGTGGCACGTGGGAGCAGATGAGCACCTAAAAAGTCCCGTATACATATGTCGTCCCTGGTTTTGGGTGGTGGTGGTGGTTGTTGTAGGTGGTGGAGAGCGTTGGGACAATAAAACAGTCCTCTCCATCCCTGTGTGGTCGCTCTCAAACACCAGGGATGCTCTGGTGTGAGGAAACACACTTTCCATCTTCGTCCGAATCAAAAAACAAACAATTTTTTTGTTGATGTTTTAAAAACATTTTGCCAAGATTGTATGTATAACATAAAACCCAGCTGATCCGCACTGTAACTGACTACTGGAGTCAAAAAGCTTTAAAGTTTAGTCCACGGCGGGCTTTAAAAACATAATCCTCTCTCTCTCTCTCCCTCTCTGAAAACTTCCCTCTAACATTTTGGGTAATCTGTTCGATTAACTGCCTCCATCCTCCATCCTTTGTTTGACAGCTCTCCAGCTTCTCTATACATTCCTCTTTTTTTTAGGTTTTGACTTGCAGAAATCCCGACACACACAAACACACACACAACAAAAAAACAATCCAAACAAACGAGGAGATCAACCTGGACCGTAACCGGAAACACAATGAATCTCTCCTTAGAGAAGGAAGGAAAACATCTTAAACACGTCGACTCCTCACTCACTTTTACCTTTTTTTAAATATAAACTATGTTGCGGATAGGAAAGCAATTCATTGGCTTCATTTCTAGTTTATAAAAACCAAAGTTTTGCTGGTTTTAGTATCTTTTCCTCTTATTTTTTTTTAACAATAAAGCATAACTCCTTCTTCTTTTTTAATAATAATGAGATTAATCTCATTTTTACACCTTTTTTTGTTGTTGCTGTTTTGTTTTTAAAACCCCACTTTCATTTTTCCATTAAATCACACTCCAACCCTACAAACTTCAGGATAATACACCAATAAATCCCTGCACATGTACTTCTTTTTTTTGTTGTTTTTATCACGATATATTTTTTTAGTAGGCTATAACAGCACGATTTGTCATGCACTTTATTTATTTTTCTCAAAATACCCCCTATATATATATTGCAGATCTGTCAGCTGTTCTGGTGTCAGTCGTCGTCCACGTCGTCCCCCTCGGACTCGTCTCTCCTCTCGTACAGCTTGTCCCGCTGCCTCTCCTGGATCTCCTTCATCTCCTCGGCGTACCGGCTGAACGCTCCGCCGAACTTGCTCCAGGCTTTGAACGGGATGGTGATAGAGTTCCTGTAGCTGGGCTTCACCTCGCTCACACGCAGGAACACTCCGTATTTGTTGGAGCCGACGTCGAAAAAGAACCGTTTGGAGTCCACCATGATGGAGGTGCCCTCGGGGAGCTCGCTGTAACCCCCGGCGGCCATGCCCCCGGTCAGCTCCTCGTCGTCACCCCCGTAGTCATCTATGAGCTTAGCCAGGGCGTCTCTGAACTCTATGAGCCCCTGCGCCGGAAGGGCTATGGTCTGGCCGGCCAGCATGCCGCCCACAGGGCCCCCAACTCCAAAGCCAGGTCCACGGTTTACGGTCTGCCGGATCCGGAGGAACCTCCCCCGTTGGTTCTCCTTCAAGTCCAGGTAGTATTTGCGGTTTTCCCGGACGAGAAACTCGCTCTTGAGAGCTCGCCTGGGCCCTCCGTCCTCACCCACGCTGGCCTGGGCTATCTGCTCCGGGCTGCTAGGCCCAAGCTGGGCGTAGTGCTCGATGAAATCCCCGAGGTAGTCACGGAACTCCGCCGCCACCGACAGGGAGAGGGTCAAGCGGCTCTTCGAGCCCCCGGCCCCTACCTCGGCGATTTTGATGAACCTGCCCTTGCTGTTCTGCTTGACGTCCAGGTAGAAGCGCTTGTTCTGGATGTCCAGTCGCTTGGACGCCAGCTCCTGGGTCTCCTGGTCCCTCTGGAAGTGCTGGAAGCCGCCGCCGCCACCTCCTCCTCCCCCGCTGCTACCACCGCGCTCACTCCCGCTGTCTCCATCCGCCATCTTCAGCTCCACCATTCGGCTTCTGCCCCTCTCTCCTGCGTAGCTGCTTTCTGCGTGCACCGCGAGCCCAGCGCGCGCCCCCTCCGTGCTCATCACGGGCAGCGCTCTGATTGGCCCGCGGGGTTGCCACTTTCACGAGTTCACACGGTTACCGCTCTCCCATTGGTCTGTCGATTTTGTCCGTCACGCCACCACGTGTAAAACCTCTCGTTTGCCATTGGCTAAAATCGGGGTTCCGTCTGCGTAGTTCATTTTCTCTTGTGAAATCTTTTTTGTTTTTATGACATAATACTTTGAAAATTATATTTTTATTTTTTTGTTGTTGGCTCCAGTTGGTAAAATGTGTCGACATATCTTGTTTTTCTGCACACAGAAATCTGGGAATATTTCAGGGACTTGTTTTTTATACGTGCAAAATACATTTTGTGACATTTAAAAAATCAGAATAACATTTATGACCAAGAATTTCACTTTGCTTTAGATATCAACATAAATACAACTAAATAAAACAAGCTTAACGTGTAAACATAAATTTTAAAGGTCCAGTGTGTAGTATTTAGTGGCACCTAGCTGTGAAGCGGCAGATTTAACCAAATTAATACTCTCCTGTGACATTTCAAAATCAGAATAAAATTAATCGACAAAGAATTTCACTTTGCTCTAGATATAGACATAAATACAATTAAATAAAACAAGCTTATCATGTTAACATAAACTTTAAAGGTCCAGCGAATAGTATTGGCCCACGGGATTGGCACTTTCGCAAGTTCACACGGTTACCGCTCTCCCATTGGTCGGCCGATTTTGTCCGTCACGCCGCCACGTGTAAAATCTCTTGTTTGCCATTGGCTAAAATCGGGGTTCCGTCTGCGTACTTCATTATCTCTTGGGAAATCTTTTTTGTTTTTATGACATAATACTTTTTTATTTATTTATTTATTTATTTATTTTTTAAAATTGTTGGCTCTAGTTGGTAAAATGTGTCGACATATCTTGTTTTTCTGCACACAGAAATCTGGGAATATTTCAGGGGCTTGTTTTTATACATGCAAAATACATTTTGTGACATTTGAAAAAATCTAAATAATATTCATCGACCAAGAATTTCACTTTGCTCTAGATATAGACATAAATACAGCTAAATAAAACAAGCTTAACATGTAAACATAAACTTTAAAGGTCCAGTGTGTAGTTTTTAGTGGCACCTAGCTGTTAAGCGGCAGATTGTAACTAAATTAATGCTCTCCTACGCCTCATCCAGTGCTGATCACGGGCAGCGCTCCGATTGGCCCACGGGGTTCCCACTTTCACGAGTTCACACGGTCACCGCTCTCCCATTTTGTCCGTCACGCCATCTGGCTTCAAAATTCACATAAATGCAAAAGGCCATATCTAAAACAGTGTTTGGTTTGTCTGCTCTGGGCTACTGTAGAAAAATAGGGGTTGAAAATGATGGACATGTAGGAGGACCCGCTCTCACTGTAGATATCAAGGGGTCATCTTAAGTCAACAAAAACACAATAAAACAAGTACAAAAAGCTCAACATCTAAACATAAACATTAAAGTACAATGTACAGATAAAAATATATGTACAAATCAAAAAGCAACCGCTGTGAGTGGGAAATTAAGCCAATACGCAAGTGCTAAAAACTGCAGTTCCTCAAAATTCCATTTAGTAAAGCAACCATAACTAATTAATTATATGAGTTATATGATACTTAAATACTGGAGTAAATATACTTTAGTTATTGCTCCATGTCGTCTGCATGGCAGAGGAATGTTTTGTACGATGCAAGACTTTAATTTATAGAAAAAAATACATTTTATATTTATATAAATGAAAGTCTCACTTCAAGTTATATAAACTCAAAGTTACTCAGTCTCACTTTAAGTTATATGAACACAAATTTACACAGTCTGACTTGAAAATACGAGTTTTACAAAGGCAAAGTTACACATTCAGTTCATGTTATATAAACACAAAGTAACATAGTCTCATTTTAAGTTATACAAAGGCAAAGTTACACAGTCTCCGTTTAAGGTATATAAACACAAAGTTACACACTAAGTTTCAGTTATATAAACACAAAGTTACACAGTCTCAGTTTCAGTTATAATAACACAAATTTACACAGTCTCAATTTAAGTTATATAAACACAAAGTTACACAGTCTCAGTTTAAGTTATATAAACACAAATTTACACAGTCTCCGTTTAAGTTATATAAACACAAATTTACACAGTCTCCGTTTAAGTTATATAAACACAAATTTACACAGTCTCAGTTTCAGTTATATAAACACAAATTTACACAGTCTCAGTTTCAGTTATATAAACACAAATTTACACAGTCTCAGTTTTAGTTATGTGAACACAAAGTTACACAGTCTCCGTTTAAGTTAATAAAAACAAAGTTACACACTAAGTTTCAGTTATATAAACACAAAGTTACACAGTCTCAGTTTAAGGTATATAAACACAAGTTA